>LPNX010400971.1:3193-117412 GCA_001517045.1 Pseudotsuga menziesii
AAACCCAACTGTGAGGATACGGATGGACTGAAACTATGGATTATATGCTACGTAGTTGTGTAAATATTTTTATTTTTTTTTAAATCACTGCCGTCGCTTAAGCGACGCCTATAGCTGTCGCTTATCCGACGCTTATCAATGATTTCCGTCGCTTAAGCGATGCTTCCAGCTGTCTCTTATCCGACGCTTACCCATGTTATCCGTCACTTATCCGACGCCTCTATCTGTCGCTTATCTGACATTTACCAATGATATCTGTCGCTTATTCGACAGAAATGCTGTCGCTTTACCGACGGCTTGAATATTATTTTCTCAAAAAAATTTCACCATCGTCGAAGATATGTTGTCACTTAACCGACGCTTGACATTTAACCGACGGTTACTGAGTTGTCGCTTAACCGACGGTTAAATAGGTGTCAGATAACCGACGACAAGTTTCCGATGCTTAAAAAAAAATCAAAGTGTCGTACATGCGACAGGAAAGTGTCGAAAATCCGACATGACGGCCGTCGGATTTTTGGTCGAAATGTAGTAGTGAGGAGGATCAGGCTTTGATCTCCTTGCTCATTTTATCTTTTATCTTTTTGAGGCATCTATATTGAGGAAGCTTTTGTTGGGTTTTTCCCTTTAGGGTTTTCCTAGGATCAATCTTTGTGTTCCTTTTTATGGTTGTGCTTGTCTATCTTTCAGTGATCTTGTTTATATGCTTTTGTCATGAAAATGAAATGAAATACTGATGTCTTATCTAAGCATATGAAAAATTTAACAAATACGAGGGTTGATACCTGGAATCTCATCGTACGACCATGTAAAGATGTCATGAAACTATTTAAATAGTGCGGTATACTCCTTGATCTCATCAAGGGAACACTCCGCCCCAATGTAGACATTCTCAACCTTGCCAGGATCGGGAGAAATATTGATAGGAATAGTTGGTGATAAATTTGCCATGTTCCCATCAGCCATTTGACTAGGAGAGCTAAATGAAACCACAACCCTACCAATCTTCTCACTAAGAATCTCCCTAAATTCATCACGCTCCATACAGTCGAGCTCAAGAAGAAAATATGATCGATGATGCAACTCTTCCCAAGGTGGCTCAACCCCAGACATGGCCTCAATAATGGCTTCATCTAATGGGAAAACATCGTCAAGGCAATTTTTCCCATGCAGGTAGCACATATGGGTCCTCCTCCTTTGTCTACGAAGAGGAAGGACTAGGCTCTGCAACCTGATCAAGATTCGCTTGATATGCTATCATCGTTGCAGGCAATAGCATGTCCGTTTCAATAGGTCCAACCGAAGAACTCGGTGAAGGAGGGATCCAAGGGTCCTCCATATGGGTGGTGTGAAAATATACCGAAGTCATCGAGGATGAAGCCCCACCAAAAATAGACCCAATCATAAGCATGGGCACATGACAACTAAAGGTTCCCATAAGAGAGGGATACATACCCATGCCCACACTCCTAGTTGCCGGCTGAGAGTGATCGATAATCAGGATAGAAGCTTCCGATGATGCATTGACACACAGATTTTGGAATGATGTCTGATCAATCGTAACAATATTCCCATTAAATGGAAAGCATATCAATCGAAAGAGGGAGGAAGCTATGGCTTGCATACTATACATCTAATTCTGACCCAGTAAAATATTGTAGTCAAGGGGTGAATTAACCACCTTGACCTCGATTGCAATGGTCTTCCCTCCCAATTGGACTTTCAGAGAAGGAATAATTCCGTGTGGTTGAAATGATCTACCATCGAAAGCTGTCAACATGGTAGCGGATTGAGACAACTCAGGAGAACCTAAGCCCTTCCAACATGACAAATACATCATAGAAGCAATAGTGCCTTCATCAATAACAGTGCATTTGACGATCTTATTAAGACACTCTACATGAATCAAAAGAGACACGTAGTAAGGCAAGTGAGGCTGTACTCCCATGGTTTCAAATTTGATAATGGAAGAAGAGCTATCATCACTAACCCCAAGAGTGGACAATAAAGCCATCCTCTGTGGAGGAAAAGTCTGAAGCACTTCAAGCACAGATATTGCACAAGGAGTCTAGCCCAAATCCTTGACAATTGAATAGTGTTGGGTGGCTTGGGCATTAGATTGTGCCCTGAATGCTTTAGGACACCCTTAGGAATGCGATGCGGAGCTTTAGGTTTATCCGTAGTTTTTTCGATATGCAAAGGGTTCTTGGGTGGAGAGGGTTCTTTCCCAAGGTTCAGTTGTGATGAACCATAATATTTCATATGAGTCACAACCTTAGCAACACTCATCATGTTGATGCATCCATGACCACTATTGGCTTCTAGTGGATTTTGATTTCCACCCGATGCACAATTAGGATCAATGGTCCTCGAGTTCATATTTTTGTTGTTGGGTAAAGGATTCGTTAACACAACTGGTCCCTATGCTATGAACCTCAAGGAATCCTCCATATGAGGGCACAATAAGTGAGGTGGTCGTCCTTACACAACTTATAAGGAAACTTCACCTTACGTTTAGTTTGCTTTACCCCCCAGCATTACGAGCATTCTTGTCATTATTATTAGCATTTTCATTCTTTTTCCCACCCTTACAGTTATTTTTCCCTTTTTTCTTATTCCTTCTAGGCTGCTAGTTTCCCTTTGGGTCTGACGATTACACAGAATGTACACTCATTGATTGGGTAGGTTGAGACGAAGTCGTGGCTTGTCCTGATGTGGATTGGTTAATAGACAATTGGCTCACTTGTTTCACGACTGAATCTGTAGGTTTGGTACTTGTAGAGCCCACAATGCCATCAACATGTGGTCCAGGCTTGATCTTGGGATCAAAACTAGATCGAGGAGCGTTAGGTATAATCTCATACAAAATTTTGGATTGGCGTAGATCAAATCCAACTCTTGTGCCCTAAAGATTCCTTGTTCCTCATTTTGAACTCTGGATGTAGAAACATCCTTTGCGATGTAAGGTAACAATGATTTGAGGAACCATTCAAGGAGAAATTTTTGTGGTATAAAGGCTTTAATCAACCGCTTCTTTCTACGCCACTCTTGAAAGTGATCCAAAATGTGTGTGGCTTTATCTTGTCAGAAGGTAAACAAGATTTCAGTACCAACATCGTAACATACGGGTAGCTGAAAGTGGTTGAGGAAAGTCATGGCAAGGTCATGAAATAAAGCGTATGTCCCCCTCGATAACTCTATATACCATTTCGTTGCAGGCCCTATGAAGGTGCATTGAAATAGCCTCAAATGGATTGAATCATCGTGTAAGGAATTGGAAGAGCACCAAAGGTGAAAAGTGGTAACATGCTCACTAGGATATTCTCTAGCCTTACCCTCGAAATTGGGAATGTCCGAAGGAAGCTTGTTAGGGACAGTCGTCCAGGCTGGGTCATGAGATATTTGATTTTTCATCAGTCTCAACAAGTCAGGTAAGTTTAATGTTGCGAGGAAAAGGAGCCTAGGTTGAGCTGGTCTATGCCATGCTCCCTGATAGTTCTAGTTCATGGAAGGTTGATTGCTATAAATACCATGGCCTTGGCCATAATAACCTCCTCTCATTTAACCCATATAGGCCTGCATGGAAGCATTGTGGTGTGAGATACCTTGATTATGCGATGCTACAAAGCCATAATTGGAAGAGTAAGCAGGTTTTTGATACTCATACCCATAGGGTTGATAGTTCTGTCCATACTGCGGTCGATAAGACTATCCATGAGAAGCTCCATAAGGTGTTCCATGGGATGTCCCATGAGAAGGTCCATAGTTAGGGATATGGGGAGCTCCATGAGATGGAATATGAGACAATCCAGAAATAGGGATAAGACCTCCTGACACAACAGGAGGTGCTTGACTCTGAGATACTACCATGTGAGCAGTCACAGTACGAACATGACTAGTAGCAATATTTCGGCCTGAAGGACCATGTGAATTAGGGGGAAGAAGGGTCGTCAAAAATGCATTCGAAGGAGTAGGGTTCAAGGACGAAGGGACATGTGAAGGAATGTAAGTGGTGTTCCCAATGTTCACTCGTCTTAGTTCTGGTATCCACATAGGATTACTAACACTAGGTCTAGGACGAACATGTGAGGATGCTTCCACTGTAGGGATGGAAGGTGTAATGTGACTAGTGCTCCCAAATATCTCCACATGGAAAGGGATAGGATTACCCCCAAGCGTAGTGCTAGGATCAATTTTCAACTCGACATGATGTGTCGAATCAAGTGCGGTGATATCAGGCATGCCATAACGAACATGACTAGTGCTTGTGGGTTCATAATGAGTCTCGTCACCTGAAAACCAATACCAATGACCTTTGAATGAGGGATCATAACCAGAACATGACGGTTGTTCATGTGATGAATCATATGTGATAGTAGGAACTTCCTCTCCTACCTCATGAGGTGGAGATTCCATCTCTGGAATCTCATCCTCATGATCTCCCATGGTGTGTGAATCAAAGTGAGAAGTAGTCCGCCTGGACTGTCTAGTATCCTCTCCCAAAGGAAGAGGAGATGTGGAAGGTGAAAGTCCTACTAAACGATGAGAACGGTATGGTGCCACACCCAAATCCACAATGACTTAAAAAATAAAAGACTCAATCTAATGATGCAAACCCTAGGCAAACTAGCATGCACAGAGCATACACCTATAAAATGTAAAGCCAAATCGCAAGAAAACAAGGGTAGGATATGTGAGCTCCCGAATGAAGCATGTATGTATCGCCTAGGAGATGCTTGAGACTCCCATACACAACAAGCAGATCTTCGTAACCAATTATAGTGGCCCTCAGCTTCAATGCATATAGTGACTGTGCTGTCCGACCCCTACCTGACCAGGACACCTGCAGAATAACCTTTGCAAAGTACCCTGTCGATAACCTAAGTAAGGAAACTAAGGTCACCTCAATATAATCAATGCTCAAGCAGATAGTCACAGGTGGGATTGACCATATGGGCAGGGTAGAAAATCTTGAAACTCTTGAAAGAGCCCCTAGATATGAATACAATCCTGGAAATATCTCTAGTGCCACTTAGTTACAACCAAGGGTCATCCTAATCATAACCGCTCACATTGCCTCATGTTAAATTCCCTTGTAAGAGGAGGATCCTAAGAACACTAATTATATAAAGGAATTTCACACTCTCACTTGGACAGACACATAAATGTTTCATTTAGTGGCCTTGGAGAATTTACTCACAATGAACTATTACAAGACCCTAAAACCTAGTCTTGTTGGTGCACCCTAAAAAGAAAAGAGTGTAATTCATTTTATTATGCGTTGATTTTAATTGGCTTATTACTCAAAGGGAAAATGGTCGTGCAACTAATGATGTTATGACGCAACAAGAAGTAAAATGCACACCTAACAATCAATGCAAATGCACTGTGTCAAATGAAGAACACGGTATGCTACTATGTGAAGTGCAAAATTTTCCTTCAAATGAATATGCAATCATTCCTATATCAAAATCTAACTAATATTCTCCAAGCAAACCTAATGCAAGTACCATGCTAATGCAAAATGCAAACAATGCATAATGGTGCACAAAGCAAATGTTTTTGTATTTTCGAATTTAATGAGATAAAAAAGCAAAAGTATAACTCTACAACCCTCAGACTCTGCAAGCACTAACAGACATCCATCAAGAAAAGAACCAAGGTAAAAGAGACCTAATGCACTCATCCCAAAACAAAAAATAGAAAATGAAATGACAAGAACCTTTTCAAAAATGTAAACTAACAAGGTGTCTCTAGTCAGAAATAGGGATGTATACAGACTCCAGAAGCATCCAAGAAGACTCAGCAATCATCCAAACTCACCCATCAACACTTAATCTTCCCCAAAAGGCTAAAAATCAGGCTATATGTGACTATTCTCAGTAAATCCATGTATATACATGACTATTCAGGAAAAACCTGCATGTACACACGACTGTGAAAGCAAAACCCACGTACAGGAAGAAAAAGAGATAAAAAGAAGGTAAATAGATAAGCTGAGACAAAATTTACTCCTGTAAGACACTACTGGGTAAACATGCCCCCAGACCCAACTCAGAAACAGAGAAATCAGAGCAATTCTGCCGAAAAAATCCCCAAAGGAAATGACTAGGAACATTCCCCAGCGGAGTCGCCAATTCTGTTATGGAGAAAACTTCCTATGGCTTGGGGTGTACCACAATAGACAGAGAAACCGCATAAATCAATCCCTTCCCAATATTCAAGAGAAATAAAACATCTAACACTAAAGGATCTCGAAACATACCTTATTCTGGACGGTTGATGTAGATCCCCGTTGAGCTTTTTCCAATCTCGCTCGTATTAGCAATTTGCTTCTCAACAAAAACAAACAAGGAAAGCATGCTATATAATTGTGTTAGACCTACTCTAGCATATATAATCAATAATGTATGAACAATTAAAAGCATCCATGGATTCAATATTCATTTAAATGCACATCATTGGACATGAAAAGATATTTCTATTAATATAAATCAGAGATTACATGAGTGACAACCTCTGCCCGCACATCTACGAACCGGAGAAACTGCGTCCTCCACCAATTCAATCCTCCATCTCTTGATAGCAAGCTCACAAGCAAGGGAAATCTTGGGAAGAACACAAAGTGCTCCAAGGGACAAAGAGATGCAGACTCAAGTATAAGCAAGCTACGGAAACAATGGACTATAGTTTTCTTACTCTTCAATTCCTCCTCTTTCAATGTATCCAAAGGGTTCCTTATATAGTGATTCAATGGGGTAATGGAAGGTCAAATTCGAGCGATCTCGAGGCATATGGAAGGCCAAGAGACAAGTGAATGAGATCCACATCAAGGAAAACTTCAAAACATTTGGCCTTTTGCACACATCTCGATGTATGTGGGTTTGAGGGTAATATCCGTGTGTATACATGGAAAAGGGATTAAAAGTCGCGTACAGCAAATAACAGGTGTTTTTGGGGATGATCTTGGAAACATCAAAGGTACAAAAATAGTCCATGGGGTCCAAAGAGTCTGTAGAGGGACAAGGAAGGGCATCTATATGTGATCTACCATGTGTGGTAAAATCAGCTATAACACTGGTCATTTCCTGAAATTCCAGATCTTCTTATATCTCAAAAAAAATTGTTGATTTCTTTTCTTTTTGGTCTTGTCCCAGTGCATAGCTACTACAAAGATAATTGGGGATGGGGCCAAACTGGGATATATTCAACAACTCAAGGATTATTTGAATTATAAATCCCCCAAGTCTCTTGTTTCTCCCCTGCGATGTGGAAATCTGTTTGGTCTCCTTTCAGCCTCCCTAAGGTGAATTTTTTCACTTAGCTGCTTATGCACAGAAAGGTTTTGACAAGCGAAAATTTGATCAAGCGTGGATTTCACGGCCCATTCAGGCGTTGTTTTTGCAAAATTTCCTTCAAAATGTTTGATCACATCTTCATGGATTGTATTTTTCCTCAAATGGTTTGGGAGATGGTCTTAGATGGTTTGCACGCTTCTGCCCCTGGAAATTTTTCAGTAGACTATGTCTTCATTTCCTGGAAATATTGGTGCCATGAATCAAAAGACAAATCTGCTGGCTGGAGTAAATTATGGCAGATGATTCCAAAATATGTATGGTGGCAGTTATGGCTTGCAAGGAACAACTGAATTTTCAACAATGTGCCATCGATTCCCTTGCTCGTGGCAGATAAAATAAAAAAATTTCTTTCTGAGTCAGCTCGTAACCTTGCGTCCTCTTCTTCTCTGCCTTCATAATTTCTTGAGTGGATGATTTCTAGTTCGTTGGGATCACGTAGGATGATTTTTAATAAAAAAAAATACACTCCCCCTCCTAGCGTGTGCGTTGCAATGAAGCAACTTTCATTGATAGGTGGTAGAGCTCCTGAACAACTACTTTATTCTTTGGCGATGCTTCCAAGGGGAACCCAAGGACAGGAGGTGTCGGGGACATAACGATTGTAACCGGTTTTAGCTTGGGACTTGGAATTATGTCGAATAACCAAGCAAAAGCGTATAGCCTTCTTATGGCGTGCCAAATAGCTAAGAAATTGGGATATAAGTCAATACAAATTTTTGGAGATTCAAAATTGTTGATAAAAGTTTTAAATTCTGAAGATCACTTAAATAATGTTATTTTAAATAATTCATTGTTGAGAATTCAAAAGATACTGAAAGAGTTCGATAGGGTTGCATCCTTCCATATACTCCGTGAGCTTAATAAAAATGTTGATGTTCTGGCAAATAAGGATTGCTTGTTGTCTCAAGTCGATCTCAGCATCAATGCTGAATTCAACAAAATCCATCCTATCCCTTGAGTGAGTCTCATTTAGGGGTGAATTGACTTTCTTGGAGATTCTCTCTCTTTTTGTAAAAGATTGTATTTTCTTTGATTTGCTCGAAGCTTTTCTTCAGCTCTTTGTGTATACGTTTGATTGGCACTTGCTTAATCAAACCTGATTTCCTTCAAAAATAAAAATAAAAATATCCATTTTAGTTATAAAAAATATTAATCATCATATTTGTTTAAATAAACCAATAAATATTTTTTTACAAATATAAAAAGAAGTCAATTTTTAGTTTCATTAATATGTTAGTTTATGAAATGTGAAAAAAGCTTAATTATATCAAAATAAATATTTGGAAATTTAAATTGAAAATTTTTATTGAATAAATTTATATAAAAAATATTATAATATATTAAAGTTTTTATATATATTTAAAAAAATATTATATCTAAATAAAAGTTCTATATAGTATATAGTGATATAGCTATAGTCAATCAAGACACTTTGATGTTATTAAATTTTATTTCTAAATTTTTATATAAAAAATATTATAATATGTTAATGTTTATATATATATTTAAAAAAAGTTTATTATATTTACGTCGGTTACACAAAGGAGACATATTCTCCTGAGATTCCTCTTCACTCTGTCAAGTAGCATTTCGACACCTATCTCGTTGGTTTGGAACAAGCATGGCGCGTGGATAGGTGAGTCTTCTTTATCATAATCTCCTTTATCACAGTCGCAGTTCATTATTATTTCCGATGTAGGACAACGACATCCCTACAGACGTCCCCTAACTCAGCAATCAGTTCCGACCAACCCTCCTTGCGAACATAAGGCCAAATATATCGGGCGTATCAGAACATATCCATGCATATTATCCATGTGCATGCCATGGCTTCCTAAAGAGGTCTCATCTGCTAGTTTTAATTAAATTTGAATTTTAAAATGCCCCGCTCTGTAACTGGTTTTGATCGTTCCTCTCTTCTGTCGATGGGCACACCCTTTTCATTCTCATTTACTTCACTCCACCAATGAAGAGTACACAATTCCAACGTGGAAATTCACTGGTTCACAAGATTCACCACATCTCGACCATGGATCTATTTTCTTTAATTTTCACTTCAGATTCAGCTGCGTCTACTCTTAATCCTTCTGATTTTTACAAAGTCTCCATCTCTAAGTCAATGGGTCGGTGATTTTCACCCAAAACATCAAGTCAGTGATATTCACCCCCAACATTGGATTTTGTGTTGTTTCGTGATTTTTTTTTATTTTTACATTGACTACATCTTATTTCTTTCAAAGAGAAACAATAGACTACTTCTTCAGTCCCTTGTGTAAAAGTCCAACCTCAACAGTTGAATTTGCTGCAGTGTAACGATGGCCTCTATGATATTTATCATTTATGGATTTGTTGGACTTTTACACAAGGGACTGTAAAGAAATCAGATGTGCCATTCAACGTTGTGCTAGAGTCATTCCACTCATCCGATGTGTCGAACTTGAGTTGCTGAACGAGTGTGGTTACCAAAAATATAATGGTCTCTCACCTTCTTTGACCTTTCTACAACTTGACATTACTCACATTTTCTTGGTCAACATCCACCGCAAATTCTCTAAATGTATTTGTCTTTGCAATGCATTCTTCATCTATAAATTCCTTATTTGTTGCTTCGGCTCTGCATCAATGATTCACAAAGAAGAAGAAAGAGATCATATAATCTATCTGTGTCTCTGCATACATTTTGAAGCCTGCAACATGGAAAACATCATAAGATGGCAATGCTATTGGGTTGCATTATTGCTACTTGTACTACTGCACCTTAACGTTGTTCATGGAAAATACGATACCTTTATTTACGGTCTCTACAACGTAAATAAATACAGCAATGACAATGATTACGAGAGAAATGTCAACATAGTATTGAAATATGTGGTGAATACCGCTGCCCCGATGAGGAAGCATCTTGTTTCTTGTGAATATCGTTGCCTCGGTGGAAGTAGAGACTGTAGCATGCAACTCAGATGCCAACTCAATCGCCATTCTAATTTACACACAATAGGTACACCATTTCATCTAGGTAAGCATCTTTAAGAAACAAGATGTCTGGGTAAGAAACAAGATGATTACCTTGACGAGGATTCTCCATGCACTAGCAATGCAAGTGTCAGGAACATAGAATTCCTCCATGTAAATTCTGAGAAAATGGGGGTAATTTTTTTGCTTTTACTATAACCTACAAGTCAACCAAGTTAATCTCTTTAGAGTCTAAAATCACATAATTGTAAAAACTAATACATTCATTAAAAGTCTAACATCACAAATTATTTTATTTTATCTTAACTCGTTGGTCGTACTCCATCTTTATCACATTGCAAAGATTACTAACATTTTACCCTAATCTAAGGCCATGGTAATAGAATCTTACAAATTATTAATTACTTACTTGTAAATCCAGATATTGAAATCAACATGTTAAACAAAGGGTATTGAATCATTTAACTATCCAAATAGCATTCCTCCATAAAAATATATACCTTTAATTGTATGCATGCGACGGTTTTTCATAGACCATTGTACCAATAAAGATAATGTATCATAAGCATTTATTGTGCATCATCCATACATTAAATACCATCATGAAAATGAGTATATACAATCATAAAAACATAGAACAAAAAGAGAGACATCATATACGTGGTTCGCCCCATCCATGAGACTACATCCACCAAAGTTTGTTAGTCTTTATTTTATCAAGAGAATATTTACAATTTCAATTTTGTGGCACATCCACTGCCATTTTCTTTACTTCCAATCTCTTTCACCGAGAATATTCTACAATTACTATTTTCCTTCTTTGTAGGGTTTTTCCATTTAAATGGAAACCCTTTTTATGTAAACATATTCCAAAAGTACAAGAGACTACTCCTCATCTATACTCTTAAAAAACTATAGAACAATAACTACCAATAAAGCAGATGCATTCTAGGTCCAACCAACAGCATTGGAAAACTACTAATTCCACATAATTACAATGATGGAACTTGCTCCTATAAAAACCAAGTGTAGTTGGTTTAATCATTGTAATTCATGCATTTATATTTGGTGCATTGTTTTCTTAAACAAACTATGCTATATTAACTAGGCTGCAGATAAAATTATAGAAATAAAAGTGATTCAAATCAACAACGAACTAGTTGAAAAGCATTTTATAAATAAATTGGATCCACAATATGGGCATGTTGAATTTGTTCAAATGCATGTTCCATTTCACAATTACAATCCATAAATTTATAACAATCAAAATTAGAAACTCAAATATTATCATCGATAAGCCAACCTCTGTTAAGAGTTTCACAGAGAACTGAATCTGAAAAGAAAACAAAGTCTTGTAATGCCAAATAGTAGAAATCTACCTAAATTAATTAAATGCTACAAAACAAGCACATAGAACCATCCAGGAAGGACTTGAAACACATATTGACAATAAAAAATAATCTAAGGCCACATCAAACTGCTTAGAGAGGGACTGATTCTATAGACACACAAAGAACGAGATGAGAGGTGATGCCTACATAAACATGTGTTGTTTTATCATCTACTCAGGGGAAACATGACAATTTTAATGACAGAGTTGAAGCTATAAGGAATTTAGATTTTAGACATCCATAGGCATCACACCTTTATCATTAGCACCAATTCTAACCTATTTTTGGCAAGTAGGTCAGAAATTTGGATTGTTGATGCTATGTGATGATGTTTTAACAACTCATCACCGGCAGCATGTGAGGCCAACAACCATATCTCAAAGCCCTAGGGAAACAAAATAAGCAATTGGGTCAGGTGCAGTTACAGGGTGATCTTAACAGATGGCTACCCTAACATATCAGTTTAGCCAAAACATGCCCCTATGATTAGTGTTTTTCCTTTCAAGGGATAACAAGGGTCACTTTTAGTGCCAAATAAATGAATGTGCATTACATGGCAGAGACAATGTTTGTTTCCTGTGATGAAATCATTGTGCATATACTTGACCACACATCAAGCCATCGTATGCAACAATCCATTCAATTTAGACATAAGAAAAAAAATAGATCAATTGCTGGCAAAAAGGAAACAACGAACTAAAAAAGAAATTCTAACATTTTCAGATCAAACATTGTGGTTAATTTGTTTTTAATATAAACCAAGAATGACAAACATTTGAAATTGGAAAAATGAGAAGAATCACACAAATCAATAGGGTCATCATTCAGTTTGTTGCCTGGAAGCTACACGTCAGTAGGATCAAATCACCAGATCGTGGGAGGTGTTTTCTAAGCTATGAGATCCATCTTAGGTTTGACTGCCACATTACTGGGAACTAAAGAGAATGGAGGTCACAAGTTCATATGAGATTTACCGAGTGATTTACTCAAATATTTTCTAGATCTTTGGAGTTATATGATTTATGGAGAAATATTGAAGATAGATCATGATAGTTGACCATCAATGCGACATCATACTGAAATATTTCAAGAGGAACTAATAAGATCATGGAATATTATGATCTTCTCCATAGTATTACAGAATTCAAACAAACTCAGAAATGATACCACACAAGCATCGATCAATGATTAGATCATCACTCAGATCAAAATGCAAAATTGCAATCATATGAAATGATGCAGGATTCCAAGGTTTTTAAATTCACTAAAACAACTTTTCACTTGAAAAATCTCAGCCATGTAAAATAGAATTAAATCTACTCTTACTCGGAATCCCAGGTGAACCTTTCAATCCATCTGACGCTAGCGATTTAGAAGCGGTTTAGCAATAGATCCCACGCAACGAATCCAAAATACATAGATTGTCATGATCATAGGAACCACTTCCCAAAAAGGACTTGGCTCCACGATCCAGCATGAGTCTCTTCTAAATAAAAATGGCGAGTGACCCCCATAGCGTTGTCTTCCTCTTTAGCACCAATTCTACTCACGCTTCCTCCATTTCAGAGAAAAACTATATACTAATCAAGTATGAGTATAACTCTCCATAAGATCTAAACTCTCCACAAGATCTCCATTTTTCTTCCCCTTCATTTATGTAATGTCCCGGTTTTGACCCCGCTACATTAGATGTATATGATGTGTATATTGTAAATGATCATGGTGTGGAGTTAAAGGCCAAGGCCCCACCATTGATCAGTAATGCGATGTTTTGGATTTAAATTGTCACCGATGGTGTATCGGGGCATGCGGCATATATATTATGTTGGTCATCATGTAAATATGCATCTATAATTAATTGAATGAACACAACCAGCTATGGTCGCGGAAACTAAATCGAAAGGGGCATGATTTTCACAAGGATAAGGATGTGGGGGAATTGTCCAACTTTAGCCAATAGGGTCAAAATCCATGTGTTTTCGTACCTTGTTTATCCCAACCACTTTCATTGAAGAATTGCTGCTGGTGGTTGAGGCAGTTAATTGCTTTGGGAGTGGGGTGGCAGGACTGTCAGTCCTCACCCACATGCACACTCCACCACAGCGTTTGACTTCACCATGGAAGGAAAAACCTTCACGCACTCTTCACTCACGCAGACCTTTCTCTCTCTCTCCACGACTATGCTGAAGGATCACGCACTTCCAATTCGCGTCCTTCCTGTTGTTGTGCATCCATGGACAAAAACGGAGCTGTTCTTCCTCACGCAGGACCTCCATTGTCTGTTCATTCCTCACGGGGTCTTATTGTTCCTCTCACGCACAGGAAATTCTGGGTTTTCCCACGTCGTTCTTTTCCCTGCGAAATCGTGGATGTTGTGGCTATCGAAATTCGGTATTTCTCTCTTCCCCCGCGTGGTCATTATGTGTGTTCTCAGGGATTCTGTTTCCCAGGATGGGCTGTATTCCCCATGTTTACTGTGAGCTGTGCTCACTGATACATTTCGGGACTGTTATTTTCCCACGTGGTTGGCTGTGTTGCCGTGGTATTCCTTACATCTTTGGGGCTGTTGTAATTTCATTTGAAGAGTCGTTTTGGCCACAAGAGGGCCAAGAACAACTCAAAAATCGTTTTCCCTGTTTAATATGTGACAGCTAAATTAATTGCCTGAGTGCAATGGTTGGTCTTCGGACTGTGGGAGGAGCAGGGATGTTGGCTTAGATTTGCTTGATAAACCTGGTGGCTGGAAACCACACAGACAGAGCTAGAGGGTTGGCCTTCTTCTCCATCAACCCTGAATAGCACTGCAAGGGAATGCAGGGCCTGAGGGACTGTGTAGCAGAGAAGGGACTGATTCCTTGTGTTGGGTGTGTTTGGGTGTCTTAGAGGTCAGGCTATTTCTAGTGTAGGTGTTCTTGGCTCTGCAATGAGCTCACCAGCTTAGCAATTTGCCTTCTCCAGCTCCTTAATGGCCTGATAAACCCAACTGTGTTGGCTGGGCTGTGTTTTGTATATTCCTGGCTATGTGTAAGCCTGCTAGTTCCCTTATTCCTTGGAGAATCATGCCCAGCTCGGGGGTGGCAGCGCTGCTGAGAGATTAAGGAGCATGCTGGCCTATGGTTGGGTGGAATGTTGCAGTGACGTAGCTGGTTGCGGATCGAGTTCGTCATAAGATAAGTGATTTTATCCATTTTACCTCTGCAATCTTAATTTCTGTTAATGAAATTGATGAACATGTTAAATGAATACATGCATGTATGAATCTTGTTGGTTTCTGCTGTGTATGAGGATTAAATTGCATATGTGCATGATAAACATTCATGTGTGCATGTTTAACTGCAATGCATTTCATTATCAGCATTCTGTCTCAGCATTTCAGCAGATTTCATGATTTCACATGTTCATGGGCTCTTAGCCACGGTGCTAGTGAAGTTTGGTCACGTCCCCTACGCCGGTCGGGGCATGGGGATGTGACAAAATGGTATCAGAGCTCAGGGTTGCAGCAATGGGCCTCTATGGGCCAAGAAGATGCAGTGACAAAGGTAGAATTACCTTCTTTGTTCGGCAGAGCAGCAACAAGTTTCAAAAATCGCCTAAGTGTTTGAACCGTCGAAAGGATTGGCGAAATTGACTTCCGTTGTAGCAGAAGGTTTAAGGTTTTCCCCATCCGCCGTTGCGGACGACGAAGCGATTCCGCATCCGACGTGAAAGTCATCCGGCCGCCGACGCCGCAGAAAGGTTTAAAAATTTGTCGAAGTGTTGGAGCAGTCGGAAGAGAAAGTGATTTCCCGTCTGCCGTTGTGGAAGAATTCGCGAAGTGAACTTCCGCCAATCGGAAGGGAAAGTGGTCCGTCAGCCGCCATTCGGAAGAGAAATCGTTTTGTGAGCCGCCGTTGCGGAAGCAAAAGCAATAAGTCTTCCGATGGGGAAAGCCCTCTGATCGCCGACATGTCAAAAAGGGTTAAGGCTCGAAATTGGTTCAGCAATCGAAAGAAGTTGTTGTTTGGGGTGCCTCTGTTGCGGAAGCCAAAGTCATTTGGCTTCTGATGTAAAAATACTTCCGATGCCAGTTGAGACAGTTCACAGATCGGGTGAAGTTAAGGTTTGGTGAGCCGCTGTTGCGGAAGCCAAAGTCATTTGGCTTCCAATGTCAGAAGTCAGCCGACGCCCGAAGTTTAAATTTTTCCAAGTAAAAGCGGACGTCAGAAGAGAAAGTGTTCCGACAGCCGCCATTGTGGAAGGAAGAATGGTTCCGGGAGCCGATTCTGCGAAAGAAAGAATGGAAAGAGGAGCCGATTCTGTGGAAGAAAGAATGGAAAGAGGAGTTGATTCTACGGAAGAAAGAATGGGAAGAGGAGCCGATTCTGCGGAAGAAAGAATGGAAAGAGGAGCCGATTCAGCGGAAGGAATAGTGGAATGAGATCCGATTCTGTGCAAGGGGAAAATTTGTGTTTTTCCATGAGATTTTTCCAGCAGATTTTAACTGTTTTCCAGTGGGATTTTTGGATTGTTTCTCAGTGAAATTTCAGGGCTGAAAATGAGAAAAGAGGCAGCGATCTTATGCGCCAGATTGCGCGAAAATCAACATTTACAAAAAAAAAAAAAAAAATTAGGGCGCTTCCCTCGACCCGCCCTGCAGCGGCGCAGGGAAGCCACAAGGGGGCAAGCCCCCTTGACCCCCGTCGTCCCCCTCAGATAGACGTTCTTTGATGAAGAAAATATTTTGTTTGGACAAATTGTTATTTTGTGATTATTCCAGGAGAAGGTAAGTAATGCTGGTTTATATTGATGATTATGTATCTAACAGTGTGTTGCTAACACGTTTCCAGAGACATAATCACCTTCCAGGGAAGTATTCCAGGTAGTGCAGTTTGACAAGTAAGTGGTGGTTCATTCATGAGAACCCATGATGGGTATGATGCTCGGGATTCTAATGAGCATGCCCGAGATGCCATGGGAGAAAATGCCCGTAATAGAAATGATGACATTGAGTCTAATGGAAGGAGATTCCAAGAGACACCGTCAGATGTTGCAGCTACCATGAGAAGCTTAATAAAATCCCAGGAAGAGCAGCATCAGTTGAATGCTGCTATGTTGCAGAGTTTGACAGATTTACATAGAAAGATAGACTCGGGACAAGGTATAGCAAGACCAGAAGGCAGTAAGAGCAGTACTAGGAGGAGGAGAAGGACTTCTAGTGGATCATCTGATTCTGAAGAATCCAATGGGGATTCAACCTCTTCTTCTCATAGAAGAAAAATAAAGAGGCACCATAGGGATCACTCTCAAGATGAATTTAAGAAAGCTAAACCTCCTACATTTGATGGTGAGGTAAATACTGGACAAGAGGCTGAAGCTTGGCTTCTTGGGATAAAGAAGTACTTTCAAGTGCATGACTATTCAGGAAACATGAAGGCAAGAGTTTCCATATTCAATCTGAATGGAAGAGCATCCATTTGGTGGGAACACTTCAAGCAAGTAAAGAGGATCAGCGAAAGAAGACTTAAGTGGAAACAGTTCAAGAAGTATTTCAAGCAGAAATATCTCTCTGACAGGTATTATGATGACAAGATTAAGGAGTTCCATGAGCTGAGATTGGGACATCAAACCATGGAAGAGTATGCAAACAAGTTTTTGGAGCTGTTGAGGTATGTCCGGTACATCAGGGATGAAAAAGTAAAGGTCCAACGTTTTCTGAGTGGATTACCTCAGTCTTACAAAGATAGGATTGAGTTTCATGAACCTAGAACTCTTGAAGAAGCAATAAGGAAGGCTAAGTATTGCTATGATCAAAGCAAAGGTAAACCTGATTTCCATAAGGCATGGAAGGACAAGAAGAACGATAAGTTTGACCAAAGAAAGAAGGGTTTCAAACCTTCTAATTTCAGGAATCAGCAGAAGCAGCCATCTCAAGCTGCGAGTAAACTAGTTGGAGTGACAGGAGAAAAGCCTAAGGATCCACCACATAATAGAGGGCCGCTTCAATGTTGGAAATGTGGAGGACCCCACATGTGCAGGAATTGTCCACTCGAGAATGAGAGTGCAAGGCCAGATTATAATGTTCAAGAAGCAGAAACAGTGGGTCAGGTAGCAAGGGCAGTTCCTAGGATCTATGCAGCACTGGAGGACCGTCAGGCAGATCACCACTCAACTGTGGTTGAAGTAGCAGGTAAGATTGTTGAGCAATCTATTTCTATTTTGATTGACCCTGGTTCTACTCATAGTTACATTACTCCTAGAGTAGTGGAGATTTGCGCTTTTAAGAAAGTAAAGCATAGAAAGTCTTGGTTAGTTCAGCTAGCCACTGGAACTAAGAGAAAGGTCAGTGAAGTGGTAGAGAAGTGTCCATTAGTCATGAATGGAATGGCCACTTGTGTAGATCTGAATGTACTACCGCTTGGTTCCTATGATGTTCTCATTGGAATGGATTGGTTAGAATCTCACATGGTGAAGCTTGACTGCCACAACAAGACTTTTGAGTGCATGAACGAAGAAGGGAACCTAGTAGTTGTGAAAGGCATTCCAAAGGTAATTTCAGTGAGGCAGGTTTCAGCAATGCAGTTAAAGAAGTTCTGTAGGAAGGGTCGCCAGTTGTATGCAGCTCAGATTTTGGAGGAAACAAGAGATGAAACTCCTAGGTTGGAGGACTATCAGGTGTTACAGGAATTCAGGGATGTGTTTCTTGATGAGATTCCAAGGCTTCCTCCAAAGAGGGACATTGATTTCACTATTGAACTTGTGCCAGGAGCAGCACCAGTGTCCAAGGCACCCTACAGGATGAGTACACTGGAGATGCTAGAATTGAAGATGCAACTGCAAGAGTTGTTGGAAAAGAAGTATATCTGGCCGAGCGTGTCTCCGTGGGGAGCACCGGTTCTATTTAAAGAAGAAAGATGGTACACTCAGGTTATGCATTGATTACAGACAGTTGAACAAGGTTACCGCAAAGAATAAATACCCTTTGCCTAGGATTGATGACCTCTTTGATCAAATGAGAGGAGCAAAGGTATTTTCTAAGATTGACTTGAGGTCTGGTTACCATCAGGTGAGAATCAAGGATGAAGACATTCATAAGACAGCCTTTAGGACAAGGTATGGGCATTATGAGTTTGTAGTGGTACCATTTGGCCTCACGAATGCACCAGCTACATTCATGTGCCTTATGAATAGTGTTTTCAGCAAGTATTTGGACAAGTTTGTTCTTGTTTTCCTTGATGACATTGTTGTTTATTCTAAGAATGAGGAAGAACATGAAGAGCATTTGAGATTGACATTGCAATTGCTCAGGGAACATCAGTTGTATGCAAAACTGAGCAAGTGTGACTTCTATAGAGATAGAATTCAGTACTTGGGTCACATTATCTCAGAAGAGGGTATATCTGTGGACCCTGAAAAGATTGAAGCCATTATGAATTGGCCTACTCCAAGAAATGTGACAGATGTAAGATCTTTCATGGGACTTGCAGGATACTACAGGAGATTCATTGAAGGATTCTCCAAAGTTGCACATGCTATCACTTCTTTGCAAAAGAAGGGGATGAAGTTCGAATGGACATCAAGGTGTGAAGAAAGCTTCCAGAGATTGAAGAATATTCTCACTAGTGCACCAGTATTGAAGGTTGCAGATCCAGAGAAAGATTTTGTGGTATGTACCGATGCATGCGGACAAGGGCTTGGAGGATTCCTTATGCAGGACAACCACGTGATATGTTATGAATCAAGAAAGCTTAAGGAGCATGAGAAGAACTATGCCACTCATGATCTAGAGCTTGCAGCCATAATACATGCTCTCAAGATGTGGAGACATTACTTGATGGGTAGGATATTTGAGCTCAGAACAGATCACTGTGGATTGAATTATCTATTTGATCAGCCTACTCTGAATGCTAGGCAAGCAAGATGGCTGGAGTTTTTATGTGAATTTGATTTTGAGATCAAGCACATAAAGGGAAGGGAAAATAAGGTAGCTAATGCACTTAGCAGGAAGATGCAATAAATGCATGTGGCATCTCTTAGTATTTGCCAATCAGACTTGAGGCAGCAGATTGTTAATCATGTTGCTAGAGATGAATTGTATGAGCAGGTAAAAGACAAATTGCAACGGCAAAGTCTTGAGAAGAGGTATGAGGGATATAAATTGGAAGGAGATGGGATTCTCACTTATAAAGGTAGAATTTACATCCTAGATGTAGCAGATTTGAGGAGAATTATTATGGATGAAATCCATCAAGCTCCGTATTCTGGTCACCCAGGATATCAAAAGACAATCGCTACGGCTAGAAAGCAGTACTTTTGGCCAGGTATGAAGAGGGATATGGCTGAGTACATCTCAAGATGTATGAAATGTCAACAGGTAAAGGTTGAGCATCAACATCCAACAGGTTTGTTGCAGCCCTTGCCAGTTCCAGAGTGGAAATGGGAAGTTATTTCCATGGATTTTATTACAGGATTGCCGATGACTTGGAGACAACATGATTCCATCATGGTTGTGGTAGACAAGTTGACTAAGGCAGCACATTTTATACCGGTTAAGTCTATGTATGAGACT
The DNA here is from genome assembly GCA_001517045.1 of Pseudotsuga menziesii. Classification (NCBI taxonomy): domain Eukaryota; kingdom Viridiplantae; phylum Streptophyta; class Pinopsida; order Pinales; family Pinaceae; genus Pseudotsuga; species Pseudotsuga menziesii. The sequence goes on from LPNX010400971.1 coordinate 23,461, forward strand.
GGCGACATTGCAAGGATATTCATGAAGGAGATATTCAAATTTCATGGATTGCCGAAGGCAATAGTCTCTGACAGGGATGTCAAGCTCACTTCCAAATTTTGGAAGGGGTTGTTTGCGGATTTGGGTACAAAGCTAAACTTCAGCACTGCATACCATCCTCAGACAGATGGGCGGACTAAGAGAGTTAATCAGGTGCTTGAAGATATGCTTCGCATGTACGTAATGGACAAACCAACCAAGTGGGAAGATTACTTACACTTGGTAGAGTTTGCTTATAACAATGGACATCAAGCATCCTTGGGGATGAGTCCATATGAAACTTTGTATGGAAGAAGGTGTAGGACACCAAAGACTTGGGACAATCCAGTGAACAGGATTGTGCTTGGGCCAGAATTGCTCAAGGATATGGAACAAGAGGTCGTAAAGATCAGGCAGAAGCTGAAAGTAGCACATGACCGACAGAAAAGCTATGCAGATAAGCATAGGGTGAACCGAGATTTCAGTGTTGGGGATCATGTTTACCTCAGAGTGAGGGCAAGGAAGAGTTCCTTGAAGCTTGGAATTTGTGCCAAGTTGTCACCAAGATATTGTGGGCCATTTGAAGTGCTTGAAAGAATAGGGCCAACTACATATAGACTTGCATTGCCTGCTAGCACTAGAGCTCATACTATTTTTCATGTTTCTTTGCTTAAGATATATGTACATGATCCTAACCATGTGATAAATTGTGATGTGATTCAGGTGGAACCCGAGGGAGAGTTCCGAATCGAGCCAATGCGCATCCTCGACAGGAAGGTCACAATGCTCCAGAACCGGGCCATAGGGCAGGTAAAGGTGCAATGGGAGCACTATGGGCCTGAAGAGGCTACATGGGAGCTGGAGGATGCCATGCGATTGGCACATCCATTTTTTTCGATGTTGCGGAGCACTGAGGTGATACCAGTGTAGCATTTTGTTCAAATTTTGTAAGCATTGAGGACAGTGCTATTGAAGGGGGAGGGGAATGTAATGTCCCGGTTTTGACCCCGCTACATTAGATGTATATGATGTGTATATTGTAAATGATCATGGTGTGGAGTTAAAGGCCAAGGCCCCACCATTGATCAGTAATGCGATGTTTTGGATTTAAATTGTCACCGATGGCGTATCGGGGCATGCGACATATATATTATGTTGGTCATCATGTAAATATGCATCTATAATTAATTGAATGAACACAACCAACTACGGCCGTGGCAACTAAATCGAAAGGGGCATGATTTTCACAAGGATAAGGATGTGGGGGAATTGTCCAACTTTAGCCAATAGGGTCAAAATCCATGTGTTTTCTTACCTTGTTTATCCCAACCACTTTCATTGAAGAATTGCTGCTGGTGGTTGAGGCAGTTAATTGCTTTGGGAGTGGGGTGGTAGGACTATTAGTCCTCACCCATATGCACACTCCACCACAACGTTTGAATTCACCATGGAAGGAAAAACCTTCACTCACTCTTCACTCACACAGACCTTTTTCTCTCTCTCCACGACTGTGCTGAAGGCTCATGCACTTCCAATTCGCGTCCTTCTTGTTGTTGTGCATCCACGGACAAAAATGGAGCTGTTCTTCCTCACGCAGGGCCTCCATTGTCTGTTCATTCCTCACGGGGTCTGATTGTTCCTCTCACGCACAGGAAATTCTGGGTTTTCCCACGTCGTTCTTTTCCCTGCGAAATCGTGGATGTTGTGGCTATCGAAATTCGGTATTTCTCTCTTCCCCCGCGTGGTCATTATGTGTGTTCTCAGGGATTTTGTTGCCCAAGACAGGTTGTATTCCTCATGTTTGCTGTGAGCTGTGCTCACTGATACATTTTGGGACTGTTATTTTCCCACGTGGTTGGCTGTGTTGCCGTGGTCTTCCTTACATCTTTGGGGCTGTTGTAATTTTGTTTGAAGAGTCGTTTTGGCCACAAGAGGGCCAAGAACGACTCAGAAATCGTTTTCCCTGTTTAAGATGTGACAGCTAAATTAATTGCCTGAGTGCAATGGTTGGTCTTCGGACTGTGGGAGGAGTAGGGATGTTGTCTTAGATTTGCTTGATAAACCTGGTGGCTGGAAACCACACAGACAGAGCTAGAAGGCTGGCCTTCTTCTCCATCACCCCTGAATAGCACTGGAAGGGAATGCAGGGCCTGAGGGACTGTGTAGCAGAGAAGGGACTGATTCCTTGTGTTGGGTGTGTTTGGGTGTCTTAGAGGTCAGGCTAGTTCTAGTGTAGGTGTTCTTGGCTCTGCAATGAGCTCACCAGCTTAGCAATTTTCCTTCTCTGGCTCCTTAATGGCCTGATAAACCCAACTGTGTTGGCTGGGCTATGTTTTGTATATCCCTGGCTATGTGTAAGCCTGCTAGTTCCCTTATTCCTTGGAGAATCATGCCCAGCTCGGGGGTGGCAGCGCTGCTGAGAGATTAAGGAGCACGCTGGCCTATGGTTGGGTGGAACGTTGCAGCGACGTAGCTGGTTGCGGATCGAGTTCGTCATAAGATAAGTGATTTTATCCATTTTACCTCTGCAATCTTAATTTCTATTAATGAAATTGATGAACATGTTAAATGAATACATGCATGTATGAATGCTGTTGGTTTCCGCTGTGTATGAGGATTAAATTGCATCTGTGCATGATAAACATTCATGTGTGCATGTTTAACTGCAATGCATTTCGTTATCAGCATTCTGTCTCAGCATTTCAGCAGATTTTATGATTTCACATGTTCATGGGCTCTTAGCCGCGGTGCTAGTGAAGTTGGGTTGCGTCCCCTACGCCGGTCGGGGCATGGGGACGTGACAATTTATATCTCCCAAATAGGGCAGATCCCCTTCTCTGACAAAGATCGCAGCAATAAAAAGGAAAACCACCGCTAAAAGGAAGAGACACATGGAACTCTCTTGCTTACTATGTGGCAACGAACTCCTAAAAAAAACTGATTTGGTGGTTAAATAATTAAATCCAGATATCTCCTTTAGAGAGATCTTCAATTTCAACAAAGAGAGATCTTCTATTTCTGTTTGAAGATGCAACTATAATTTAGGATCTCTTTTAATTCACACACACACACACACATTAATCTATATATATCTTTATCCCAAAGATCTTGGCATTCATATATATATGCTTATAAAAAATACAAGGCATGCTTCTTTAATAATGCTAAATATAGTTTATATACAAAAATAACATTTTCCCTCTATATTAAAGGTAATGCAATTATTTCTAAATAACTTTTAGAGGGTAAAATCTAGATAATTTTGTTTGGAAAATACTTTAATAGGGAGAGGTTAAACATATTCCACAACACTTTTGTCAAAACCATATCATTTTGATTATGTTGTTAACTAGACCTTATGAGTCTATACAAACCTTGTGACATCTAGCTAATAAAGTTAGTTTAGGAGGATGCTTAAGATTTTAATAAACCAAGGAAGCGACTGTAGTGTTTATGACACATAAGATGACACCCGTCATCTAAATACATGGCTTCTTAGCCATTCATCCCTCCCTCTAGTGGATTCGTCCCCAAATCATCGTTTTTGCCGTGCAACACTTTCAGACGCCTAACAACAAATTTTGATAAAGTTAGTATTCATACTTACAGTTCCTTTTACTTACGGTTCATGTTTTCCAGTAGTGTTCTTAGTTATGTTTCATGTTTTCCAGTCATGTTCTGAGGGGATGTTACATACTTTCCCCCTCAGAGGTAACACCGTCCCTAGTGTTACATATTCATCCAAGGCTTTGTATTCATTTCCCTTTTCCTTGCTTCTACATCTCACGCAATGTTTTTCTTCTTTGCATTGATCATCTTTAATCTTTTGTGATTCTTGCAAGCTTTTATACTTCATAACCTGTACTCTGTAAGGCATCACATCGTCTACCTAGAATATCATCATATCCATCCATACTTCTAATGTCAATAGACTATTGCATAAGTAAAAACATGTTTTACTCGTTCTCTTTTATAGTGTCACTTTTATGTAAATTCCTCATGCGTACTTAATCCTTTAGATTAAAATGATTCCATCATGTGTTTTTAGGCCACCAATCCGAAATATGAAACATACCACTGTATGTCTACTATGATCAACATCAATCATTTAGGCATAAATCAATAATCCAACGCTATTTAATTTTTTTATTTATATTGGTTCAAGTATTCATGTTTACTTTATTTATCGATAGATAAACACATTAGCTCATAGGAACGAAAACACATATACCTTTTTACAAGTATTATTAAATACCTTCTGGTTCCTCTTCGATACCCTCCATCCAAGTAAACACAGTGCCAATAGTACTCCAAGTACTAATCCAAGCTACCCAACACGAGGATGATACCCATTCTCAGGAATATCTCCTACCTGTGCTATTCAGGGTGCTTCACCGAGCTCAAGCACTTCCTTTCTCAACACCATGATACTCGAAGGGACTTCACAAAGCCCCTACTCACGTGATAGTCTCCTACAACATAAATTCATGTGGAAAGGAAATCTAACCTTATGTCTTACACCTAGGCATCCCTAGGATGCATATTGGTGCTTAGCTTGCCAAGGGGAAACATGTACCTCCTGTACATATATGTAAACAAGTACCTCCTATACATACTTCTTTTTAATTTTACATTTGCCAAATGTCTCTCATGTCATTTGGTTGCTTGCAGTCATGGAACTTTGGTTCCCATCATGGCTCTTTATATTATTTCCATAACCAAGTTCGTGATGCCTGGACTTCGCCATGAATAGTTAGTCACAATATCAATTTGTATAACAATAAATATTTCATGTAATGTTTCCCACCGATAAACAATGTCAATTAAATTTATATGTTATCTTTATTCAATGGGCATAATCAATCGATTCTTGCCTAATTAAAATTCACTAGTGCAATATAATGATTTGAATCAACCCATTCCTTGCATAACGATGACATAATATTAGTATTTATACATGTGCACTTTTAACATCACTGATATTCATTTTTTTTTATTAGTATATGTAAAATCGTAAAAGTACATACATCTATCATCGTTACCCAACTTTTCAAGTGAGCTTCCTTTGTTAAAACTCAACTACAACAATGAACAATTCCAATATTCTCGTTTTTCATAACGTCATAGAAAATACTAATTGTATCCAAAACTATTTGTTAGCGCAACATTTCATAACATATTCATAAGGTGAAAATTTTAGTCGTAGAAGACTTTCTCTTAGCTTTTCATATAATAATACCAACCAAATAAAAGAGAAAAGGATAACATCCTCTCAACAAGTCACTTCTAGTCCTTACACTTTAACCATTATAAAGAAGTAGCGATTGGTTTCTCATGAAATCAAAATGGTACATCATAGGTAAAACATTTTTAACACCTTTTAAATATGGGATATCCATGGTTTATAAGTACTTAACGTATTCCACTTTGTAACAAAATGATTCCATTATTCATATTCTTTGTATTGCATGTACTTATAATATCACTCTTTATACATGTGCACCTCTTAATAATTACTAGCTACAATTTATATATTCAAAAAAAAATATGCCTCTAACATCATCATCATGTTGTTATACTACAAGATTTGCAAATCATTCAACAATGTTTGTTTTTTTCCAAATTCTTTCCATACACACTTCCTTTTTTTTCAAGTTTAGTCACTTTAACATAGACATACAATCTATTTATACTTAATATTATCACACGTGCCATGTTCACTTCCTTCAAGTGTTTCAATAGGAATTCATATTCACAATTTTTGTTCCCCTTTGTGTTTTATGTGAAGAATATACCCGACATAAATCTTTCATGCAATCACTTGTCATAGTATCACCCTTTAATCACATTATGTTATCCTTTCCTATTTATCCATTAAAATATAGGAAAACTATTGAAGAACTCATGTCACTTAGCTTGCCCCTATTAGACATCAAAAGATTTTCAAGAAAGAGAAAAAGGAAATCTAATCAATACATCACAACTATTCAATTTTCATAGTTCAATCATTTAGAGTCATCTAATACATATATCCAAGATACATTTATTATATTAGTGTTCCTAACCATATGCATAATGGTACTATAAAGATCATCTTAACCCAATCATTAATTTGACTTATCATAAAAGTAATACTATACAAAAATTATTTTTCATGAGTTAAAGTACTTTGAAAAACATCCTAGCTCACATTAAGAACTGTTTATATTTCTCCCTTTTATATTGTAGAAAAATATATTAAAGATACTTTTGTATAGAGCTAAAACTTTAATCTGCATGCAACTCAATATTACAATTTATAAAGCATAATAACGAGACTAGCAAGGTACTTATCTGGTTTAATTTCGATAATTGATATGGATAAAGCATGGACCACCTTGTCGTAATTTTCCAAATGTACTTCAACTTTCCTTGTTTTAGATGACGAATTGGTCACTCTAGTTTGAACATAATCCTCGTCCATCCATAGGTTTCTCGAAGGGAGTTTGTACCCCTCATTTACTTCATATCACTCAAAAACTGCAAGGTTAGTTCACCTTCGTCACTGCATCTCCTACTAAATGAATTTCAAAATTTATCGTGCATTCATCATGACAAGGAGAAAGTCATATATAAGATTAAATAATTATTTTATTTTCTATTTGCTTTAATCGGCATTCTAATGATCACATCAGTGAGTTCAACATGGATTAGTTATATACTTACAATCATCCCTTAGAATACGAACGACTCGTAGGGCAAGTCTTCCTTGATATTTACCTCATTTCTTTCTGATATCTATAACCAGCTAATCATTGTTTTCCCAACTTGTACATTCTGATTTGTGTTCCGTCCATAAAGGCCCAAGTGTTGCAACTTGAGCTCTGATACCATTTGTCACGAACATAGAATTCCTCGATGTAAATCCTGAGAAAATGGGGGTAAAATTTTCGCTTACTATGACCAACAAGTCAACCATGTTAATCTCTTGAGAGTGTGAAATCACATAATTGTAAAAAATAATACATTCATTAAAAGGCTAACATCACAAGTACTTATTATTTTATCTTAACTCTTTGGTCATACTTCATCTTTCTCGCATTGTAAAGATTACTAACACTTTCTAAGGCCATGGTAATAAGATCTTACAAATTATTAATTACTTACATGTAAATTTAGATATTGAAATCAACATGTTAAACAAAGGGTATTGAATCATTTAACTATCCAAATAGCTTTCCTCCATAAAATATATACCTTTAACTATATGCTTGCGAGGGTTTTCCATATACCATTGTACCAATAATGATAAAGTATCATAAGCATTTATTGTGCATCATCCATACATTAAATACCATCATGAAAATGAGTATATACAATCATAAAAACATAGAACAAAAAGAGAGAAATCATATACATGGTTCACTCCATCCATGAGGCTATGTCCCCCAAAGTTTGTTAGCCTTTATTTTATCAAGAGAAGATTTACATATTTGTGGCACATCCACTACCATTTTCTTTACGCCCAATCTATTTCACCGAGAATATTCTACAATTACTATTTACCTTCTTTGTAGGGTTTTTCCATTTAAATGGAAACCCTTTTTATGTAAACATATTCCAAAAGTACAAGAGACTGCTCATGGTCTATACTCTTAAAAAATCTATAGAACAATAACTACAAATAAATCAAATACATTCTAGGTCCAACCGACAACATTGGAAAACTACTAATTCCACATACTTACAATGATGGAACTTGCCCCTATCAAAACCAACTGTAGTTGGTTTAATCATTGTAATTCATACATTTATATTAGGTGCATCGTTTTCCTAAACAATCTATGTTATTTTAACTAGGCTGCAGATAAAATTATAGAAATAAAAGCAGTTCAAATCAACAACGAACTAGTTGAAAAGCATTTTATAAATAAATTGGATCCACAATATGGGCATGTTGAATTTTTTCAAATGCATGTTCCATTTCACAATTACAATCCATAAATTTATAACAATCAAAATGAGCAACTCAAATATTATCATCGATAATCCAACCTCTGTTAAGAGTTTCATAGAGAACTAAACCCGAAAAGAAAACAAAGTCTTGTAATGCCAAATAGTAGAAACCTACCTAAATTAATTAAATGCTACAAAACATGCACACATAACTATCCAGGAAGGACTTGAAACACATATTGACAGTTAAAAATAATCTGAGGCCACACCAAACTGCTTAGAGAGGGACTGATTCTATAGACACACAAAGAATGAGATGAGAGGTGATGCCTACATAAACATGTGATGTTTTAACATCTACTCAGGGGAAACATGACAATTTTAACGACATAGTCGAAGCTGTAAGGAATTCAGATTTTAGGCGTCCATAGGCATCACACCTTTATCATTAGCACCAATTCTAACCCGTTTTTGGCAAGTAGGTCAGAAATTTGGATTGCTAATGTTGTGTGATGACGTTTTAACAAATCATCACCAGTAGCATGTGAGGCCAACAACCATATCTAAAAGCCCCAAGGAAACAAAATAAGAAATTGGGCCAGGTGCAAGTACAAGGTGATCTTAACAGATGGCTACCCTAACATATCAGTTTAGCCAAAACATGCCCCTATGATTAGTGTTTCGCCTTTCAGGGATAACGATGGTCACTTTTAGTTCCAAAGAGATGAATGTGCATTACATGGCAGAGACAACATTTGTTTCCTATGATGAAATCGTTTTGCATATACTTGACCACACATCAGGCCATCATATGCAACAATCCATTCAATTCAGACATAAGACAAAAAATAGATAAATTGCTGGCAAAAACGAAACAACAAACTAAAAAAGAAATGCTAACATTTTCAGATCAAACATTGTGGTTAATTTGTTTTTAATATAGATCAAGAATGACAAATGTTTGAAATTAGAAAAATGAGAAGAATCACACAAATCAATAGGGCCATCATTCAGTTTGCTGCCTGGAAGCTACACGTCAATAGGATTGAATCACTAGATCGTGGGAGGTGTTTTCTAAGCTATGAGATCCATCTTAGGTTTGACTGCCACATTACTGGGAACTAAAGAGAATGGAGGTCGCAAGTTCATACGATATTTACGAGGCGATTTACTCAAAGATTTACTAGATCTTTTACTTACTATTGAATTGTTTGGAGGTATATGTTTTATGGAGAAAGATTGAAGATAGATCGAGATAGTTGACCATCAATGCGACGTCATACTGAAATCTTCCGAGAGGAACTAATAAGATCATGGAATATCATGATCTTCTCCACAGGATTACAGGAATTCAAACAAGCTCAGAAATGATACCACATAAACATCGATCAACGATTAGATCATCACTCAGATCAAAATGCAAAATCGCAAGCATATGAAATGAGCGCAGGCTTCCAAGGTTTTTAAGTTCACTAAAACAACTTTTCACTTGAAAAATCGAAAGCATGTAAAATAGAATTAAATCTACTCTTACTCGGAATCACAGGTGAACCTTTCAATCCATCTGACGCCAACGATTTAGAAGCGATTTAGTAATAGATCCCACACAACGAATCCAAAATACATAGATTGTCATGATCACAGAACCGCTTCCCAAAAAGTACTCGGCTCCACGATCTAGCATGAGTCTCTTCTAAATAAAAATGGTAAGCGGCCCCCATAGCGTTGTCTTCCTCTTTAGCACCGATTTTGCTCACGCTTCCTCTGTTTCAGAGCAAAACTACCTACTAATCAAGTCTGAGTATAACTCTCCATAAGATCTAAACTCTCCACAAGATCTTCGTTTTTCTTCCCCTTCATTCAATTTCTCCCAAAAAGGGCAGATCCCCTTCTCTGATGGAGATTGCAGCAATAAAAATGAAAACCACCGGTAAAAGGAGGAGACACATGGCGCTATCTTGCTTACTATCTTGCTTACTATGTGGCAATGATCTCCTTAAAAAAACTGATTTGGTGGTTAAATAATTAAAACCATATCTCTCCCTTAGAGAGATCTTCGATTTCATCAAAGAGAGATCTTATATTTCTTGTTGAAGATGCAACTATAATTTAGCATCTCATTATATATATATATATATATATATATATATCTCAAATATGCCTTCATATATATATATGCTTATAAAAAATACAAGGCATGCTTCTTTAGTATATATATATATCTCAAATATGCCTTCATATATATATATATATGCTTATAAAAAATACAAGGCATGATTCTTTAGTAATGCTACTATATAGTTTATATACAAAAATAACCTTTTTCCTCTATATTAAAGGTAATGCAGTGATTTCTAAATAACTTTTGGAGGGTAAAATCTAGATAATTTTGTTTAGAAAATACTTTAATAGAGAGAGGTTAAAAATAATCCACAACACTTTTGTCAAAACCATATCATTTTGATTATGTTGTTAACTAGTCTTTATGAGTCTATACAAACCTTGTGGCATCTAGCTACTAAAGTTAGTTTAGGAGGATGCTTAAGATTTTAATAAACCAAGTAAATGACTCTAGTGTCTATGACATGTAAGATGACACCCATCATCGGAATACATGGCTTCCTAGCCATTCATCCCTCCCTCTAGTGGATTCGTCCCTAAATCATTGTTTTGGTTGTGCAACACTTTTAGACGCCTAACAACAAATTTTGATAAAGTTAGTATTTACATTTACAGTGCCTTTTACTTACGCTTCACGTTTTCCAGTCGTGTCCTTACTTACGTTTCACGTTTTCCAATCGTGTTTTGAGGGCATGTTACAACAAGCATAGTTGCGGCGAATTTTAAACTCAAGGCATTCTAGAAGTGGCCTCTCAGATCCCAATTCAATCACCATTCTAATTTACACACAATAGGTACTCCACCGTTTCATCTGGCCTCACGTCCTACAAATATTTATAATTATGATTTTTTCAAGATGAACATTAGTTAACAAAATTCGATTATCATAAACTACGGTGAAATGAGCTTTTATCGATAGTCGTCAATGCTAAGGCTCGGGCCCAAGCATAGGCATTGACAATGGAAATGGAGATAAAGTGTAATAGAGAAAGTCGTTAATATTAAGGCATGCGTGGAAATGAGTTTTAGCATGTAGGAATAGTTTGCATTTTGAAATAAAAGCACATTTAGCATTGCCCACCGATAAACACCTAAAACAACTTGAAATGTGAAATGTAACCATCCCATAGTCACAATTCAAAATATATGAAATAATTTTAAAGCCAAAATTCCACCACTTCCAACGCAATTCTACTTATGTGCAGATGTTCTTTAGAGTTGGCCTACGATACCAATTGACACATTAAACATTATATTCCAAAGCAATATGCCTACGCTTTCTCCATGCTTTTATTCACATTGACATGCTACAAGATTTCAAACATGTCGAGATGTATTTATATTTTGTTTGAGTTGGTTGTGTTTAGATGTATTTATATTTTGTTTGGGTTGTGTGTTTTGTCTAGATGTATTTATATTTTGTTTGAGGTGATTATTAACACATTTCAAGTTTTCATACTATATTTCATATTTTATTATTAATATATTTGTGATTCTTTAAAATATCAATCTAAATGATTCACATCTATACCAATTAAATATATTTTGAGTTTAATATAAAAAATTAAATTGAAGTATATGTGATTATTTTCGATTTTATTATAATATAAGAATATATTAAATACAATAAACACAAATATAATAAATAGAATTGAAGTATATGTGACTATTTCAGATTTTATTATAATATATGACTCATTGTTTTTAATAGAGAGATGTTTAGAATATTACCTTGCCGTGAAACAAAATACATATCATATTACAATGTATTTTTTATTAAATAATATTTACAATTAAAATTTAAAACTTAAAAACATAAATATTATAAATATAATTAAAGTATTTAAGTATAATAAATAGATGCCATGAAACAAAATGCATATTATATTTCAATGTATTTTTATTAAATAATATTTATAATTAAAATTTTAAGCTTAAAAACATAAATAATCTAAATATAACTAAAATATTTAAGTATAAATTCTATTTTCATAAGAAATAGAAACATTATAATATAAATCATTTAATTTACTATTTCTACTTATTCATTTAAATAAATATACGTGAGGAATTATTTTTTTAATATTTTAACTTACTAAAATATAAGTTAATATATATATATTATAGAATTATCTAAAAATGTATTAAATTTTTTATTAAATAGAAAAAATTATATCATTATATTTTAAACTATTACTTTTAGTATTTTTATTTATTTAATTAAATACATTATAATGTTTGTAGGTAATTTCCAGGTTGTTAGATGATGTAAGTAATCTATTAAAACATAAACATAATTTTTTTAAACTTGTGTTAAGATTAATATATTGTGAATATATATGTTTAAAGAAAAATAAATCTTTTATTAAATATTGTTTTTGAAAAATTATGAAAGATAAAAATGTGAAAGGTGTTGTTGTTGTTTACTAAACTCAAACTTGTAATAAATCGTCTCCTCTTCACAGGGAATGGTTTATAGTAAGAAAAATGCTCTTGTTGCTTACTAGGCTCAACCTTGTAATGAATAATATCCTCTTCATAGTGATACATGATATGTGACACTTTCTTATTCATTTCTTATGAAAATATAAAAAATGCAAGTTACCAAAGTTCCATTTGCCATAAATTTTCACTTTCAATATTAAGTATGTAGTGGCGTCGACTCAGTTCTTAATGGTTAATTAAAAAATGTTTTCCATGTGAATAAGATGCCTATTAATCCATTTTACATTTATAAAGCATGTCAACATGGATAGAAATTTTAAGCATGGCTTTATAATTATCTAATTATAAATATTTATGATAGGTTTAAAGTCTCTTTTTTGGATATGTTGATCATGATACTAGATTAAACATTTTAATGGTTTATATTCTACCATAAACAATCCTTCTATATTTATTTTGTTGTATTGATGTTGAAAGTGGAATGTGGCATGAAAGGTTGGGTTGCTTCCTCTACTTCTTCTACTAAAGTTGATTGTTATGGACATATGCTTGGTAAACATCAGAGGGTGGAATTTGAAAGGGATATATATTGGTATGCAAGGAAAAATTCCAAATGTATACCTGCAATCTGCAATTGTGGAAGGAAGAAGAATCTGATTGTGGAAAGGTTGTTGCGAAAAGATAATTGTGGAACGGATTTTCAAGAAAAGTCAAAGTACACATCTGTAATCCGCAACCCACGAGATAAGAAAAGTGTTGGTTTATCCCACAATATTGAGAGGGGGGCGTGAATCAGTATTGACCTTTTTCTTTAAACTAAAACACAAAATGATCAACAATTATGACACAGATTTTATCGTGAAAACCTCAAAGAGCAAGCCACCAACTCATAGTGATTAATAAGATGAATTTACAAAATTGTTTATCTGCTACAACAGAAAGGATGCAAGATACACCCTAGGTTTTTCCTGCAGCTATATACTAGCATGCTACAACACCCGTATGGTTTTCTTCCTGCTTCAACAAATAAGGATGCAACGAGACTCTATTCTCCAGCTACGACTAGAAGGAGGCTTCGACCCCCTGCAGATCTGTGGCCTACCCTAACGCCACCCTTCCACCCTAATTTGATTTTATCAGACTTTTAGAATAGTTGTAAACTATTCACTCTGGACTCTATCAAACTTACTGCCAGAAACACCTCATTTCTAACACAAAAATTCATTTAAATACCTAGTACCTTCATCGTTTCAACGCAACTCTTCATTGTTGTGTCTTTTCGATTTGGGTCGTTACTGTTTGTTTAAAAACACACCCAAATAACACTTACCTCTTCAATTCATTGCATTCCTTCACCAATGTTGACGTTTCATTCCTCCCTCAGCCTCTGATCTCGATTTCGTAGCCCTGCTTATTGTTCTCTAATATTTCCGCAATGCAAAACTCTTTCTGCAATGATATTTACTAGTTTCAATCAGAGTCATTGATCCTATTGTCAAGTACGATATGGACCGTAGATATGTTCTACAGATTTCCTCCTTGAAATCCCTTTTTAGCATCAAGATTACCTCACAACGATTTCTAACCATTGATCTTCATCGGGCGTTTTTCCTGACCGTCGATCTTCAGTTTGCGAGATGTGGGATGCAGGATGTCAATCAACCTTTTTATCCTTTCTGAAAAATTCTTTCCGCAATCATCTTTTCTGCAATATTTCTACTGCATTGTCGATCTTTTGCAGAGTCATTCCTGATCATTGATCTTCCATATTGCGGGATGCGGGATGCGGAATTGTGCTTTTTTATTTTTGAATTTTCGCAATTTCCTTTTCGCAATGGTCTTTCCACACCGTTGATCTATTTTTGGTGGGATTGATCTCAGTCGTCCTATCTCCAAATTGTGGGATGCAGGATGTAGGATGCCCGACCAACTTTCCTAAGTTTCCTCCCTGCAACTTTCCTTCTGCATGCGGCTTGCAGGATGCGAGATGCGGGATTCCCGACCAACTTTCCAAATTTTCCTCCCCGCAACTTTTCCTCCACAAAATTTTCAACTGTCAGATCTTTGTGGTCTTCTCCATGACTCTCGATTTACCTTTTAGCGTGGATCTCATAGATCTTTGTAGACCCGTTATCGCCTTTGCAACTTTTGTAATGGATCTCTACTGGACTGTCAAAGCTTTGTCTGTGGACTCAATCCCCACCGTCTGTCTTGATCTTTTGTGGTTAATACAAAAACTGATCTGTATTCAGCAACAACAATTGGATGATCGATCTTATTCGTTCAAATTGCTATTTTGTTATTGGTTTGTCATTCACCCTGCCACAGGGTTATTCCTTTGTTATTTTGGATACCCGCAACCTTCAGTCTTCCACCATCTCCACTGGTTATTCCTTTGTCATTTGTGACTACTTTTGACATCAATGACAACTATATACTCAACAATCTCCCCTTTTGGAATTGATGGAAACCTCTAAACATTCTCCCCCTTTGACAACAATGAAAAAGGAACCTTTCTGTCTGACAACTCCCCCCTGCCAGCATTTCTCCCCCTGAGATTGAGCCTTCTCTTCTTAGTACTTTTGTAACGAAATTAATCCCATTTTCTATCTAAGACGCTCAAAAACTTCCTTAGGTAGTGGTTTGGTGAAAATGTCAGCAATCTGTTCTTTTGTGTCAGTGTAATCTAATTTGACTGCTTTCTGAGATACATGTTCTCTTAGATAGTGATACTTGATTGGTATATGTTTTTTCTTAGAATGCATGATAGGATTTTTGCACCTATTTATAGCACTGGTGTTATCACAGTTGATCACTATTGGATGTTCATATTTTACAAGTAGATCTTCTAGGGTTTATTTCATCCAAATAACCTGAGTGCAACATGATGTGGAAGCAATGTATTTTGCTTCTGATGTAGAGAGTGAAATGGAGGATTGTTTTTTTCTTGACCATGATACTAAACAATTTCCCAGAAAAAATGCTACTCCACTAGTACTTTTTCGATCGTCAACACTTCCTGCCCAATCTGCATCAGTAAACACTTTCAAGGTGAAGTCTTGTCCTTTTGGATACCATAAACCATACTCCATTGTACCTTTTAGATATTTGAAAATCCTCTTTACAACTGTTACATGTGTTTCTTTAGGAGATAACTGGAATCTAGCCACCAATCCAACAACTTTCATCACATCTGGGCTTGTGGCCGTCACATATAGCAGACTGCCAATCATGAATCTAAACATGGTATTATCTACTTCCAAAGATTCATCATCCTTACTTAACTTGCACCCCGTGATCATTGGAGTACCCATAGGTTTGGAATATTCCATTTTAAACTTTTTCAACATATCTTTAATGTACTTAGTTTGAGAGATGAAATTCCTTCATTTGTTTGGTAAACTTGTAATCCTAGAAAGAAAGTTAATTCCACCAACATTGACATTTCAAATTCTTTCTTCATTTTGGAGGAAAAATCTACACTTAGGATTTGAAGATTGCTTCCAAATATGATATCGTCCACATAGACAACAACACTGATCATGTTTTAATCTTTGTTCTTTAGGCAAAGATTACTTTCAGTGGCTCCTCTTTTAAAACCTTGATGTTTTAAGTAGCTATATAGTCTTGAAAACCATGCTCTTGGAGCTTGTTTGAGACCATAGAGAGCCTTCTTCAGTTTATAGACATAGACATTGTTCTTTGACAAGTGAAATCCTTCAAGTTGTTCAATATATACTTATTCTTCTAATTTTCCATTTAGGAATGCAGACTTGACATCCATTTGATATACTTTGAAGTTTTTATGGCATGACAGTGCTAAAAACATTTTGATTGCTTCAAGACGAGCTACAAGAGAATAAGTTTCTTCAAAATCAATACCTTCCACTTGGGCATACCCCTTACACACCATTCTTGCTTTGTTTCTTATTACTTTACCATCTTGATTGAACTTGTTTTTAAAAATCCATTTGGTTCCTATAATGTTCTTATCTTTAGGTCTTAGAACAAGTTCCCAGATCTCATTTTTATCAATCTAATCCAGTTCTTCATTCATGTCTTTTACCCATTCATTACTTTTGCTGGATTTTTTTAAATTTCTTGGGTTCTATTATTGATAGTAAGGCTTGTTCAACACCTGGTAGTTGTCTTCTTGTTTTGACCCCAACATTTTTATCACCCATGATCTGTGATTCTGGATGGTCTCTTTGTATCCTTGTAGATGTAGTTTTTGTGTCAGGTCTAAAGGAATCTTCTTCATCTTCCTATGTAATTTCCTCCTCTTTGTCTTTTTCTTTGTTATGAATACTCTTGTCTTTTTGCAATTCTTCGGTATTGTCATCACATGTATTAATATTTTCAGGGTCTTCATCTTTCCTTAGTTTTACATCAGCACTTTCTTCAAATTTATGTAGTCTTTTATTGAAACATCTATATGCATTTTTGGTGGATGAATATCCTAGAAAGATCACTTCATCAGTCCTAGAGTCAAATTTCCCAAGGTCATCCTCGTTTCTTTTGATGTAACATTTACTGCCAAACACTTTAAAATATTTGACTAATGATGGTCTTCCATACCATAATTCGTAGGGAGTCTTATCCTTCTTACGCTCTGAGTTGTGCTCTATTAAGTGTGTAGACAACTGTGTATACAACTTATCTCCAAAAATAATCTGATAATTTTGCTTCATTAAGCATTGTTCTGGCAGCTTCTTGGATTTTTCTGTTTTTTTTTTAACAACCCCATTCTGCTGTGGAGTTTTTGCAGATGAAAACTGTCTCTTAAGTCCATGATTTTCATAGAATTCATTGAATTCATTTGAAGTAAATTCTCCCCATTCTCTGATCTCAGAAACTTGATTTTCACACCAGACTCATTTTCAACCATTGCTTTGAAGATCTTAAATTTTTCAAAAGCTTCTGATTTTTCTTTGAGAAAGGATACCCAGGTCATCCTTGTGTAATCATCAATGAGTAACATGAAATAGTGATATCCTTGTAGAATTTTAGTTCTGGTTGGTCCACAAAGGTCTGTGTGTACTATTTCCAGAGGGTGTGAGGTCATATGTTCCTTAGTCTTGAAACTGGATATGGTTTGATTCCCATGTTGACAATGTTTACATACTGCATTTAGAGGAGCTACAATTTTTGGCAGATATCTTATAGCTTCTTTTGCGCTTATTTTGGCAAGGTTGTCGAAACTTAGGTGTCCCAACCTTCTGTGCCACAACCAAATTTCATCTATCATGCTTAAATATCTTTGGTTTTCATTTTCCAAGATGTATACATTGTTTGCATTTCTCATGGAAATGCCAACTATCTTCCCTGATTTCTTATTTTTGATTTCACATTTTTCTGATTCAAAGATGCAAATGTAACCTTGGTCGCGTGTTTGAATTACACTGAGAAGATTAGGCTTGAGGTTTTCAACTAGCAAGACATTTTCTGCTCTGATCTTGTTGTTGACAACACATGTTCCTTTGCCAATTATTTTGGAAGACATGTTATCTCCAAAACTGACTTTTCCTTTATTATCCTATAGTGTAATGAATTTTCTTGAGTCACCGGTCATATGTTTTGAGCAACCACTGTCCAAGTGCCATAGTTTTTGGCTTTCGGTTGCACATAGAGCAATCATGGAACTTTCATTTTCTTCCTTTTCTCTCCAATATTTCTTTTGCTTGGTACTTTGAGATTGAGTTGCAATAGTATTCCTTGTAGGAGTTTTTAGTTTACAATCCCTTGCAATATGCCCATGGCTATTATAATTATAGAATTCTAAGTCATATTGTTGGAGTAGTGAAACATATTCTTATTTCCCTTTGTCTTAATGCTAGATGGTTTTTTCTTTTATTCAGATTCCTTTCTTTTAGTTCTGCAATTTAAAGCTTTATGACCAAAATTATTACAATAATAACAATAACCTAAAAAAATCTGTAGATATCTATTTGGTCTTTTGGGTGCTATATTATTTCTATTTTTATCTTGAGAAATTAAGCTAGTTTTCTTGTTTACTTCTCTTTTTTCTGGAGTCTTCAGTATTTCAGCATAACTTTTCTTACCTCCTTTTTTATTAGTGACAGGAAAATTTTCCGGCTTCTTTTCTTTAACAAACCCCAAACCAGACTTGTGATTTGATGGTTTTTGGCTACTTAGAATTCCATCTAGAATACTTGAGCTGTTCTCAAAATTTGATTTGACAGATCCTTCATCAAGCTTTCTCTTGAATTGTGTGGTCTCCTCTGCAAGTTTTTTAGACTCCTATATTCTTTGTTTGAGCTGAAGGTTCAAATCCTTTTCAACCTTTTGGGATTCTAGAAATTGGGCTTCTAACTGACTGATGATAATATTCGACCATTTGTTCTTCTTTCTACTTTTGTCAATTTCTTCAAGAGCACTGACAAGTTCAGCTCTTAGGTCCACTTCTCCCTCTACATCTAAGTCACTATTTGAGGTTTGAGTGTCTAGACCGATAAATAAGACTTCAGTTTCTTCAGCTTCACTTTCATCTAGATCTTCAATGTCTTCCATGGTGTAAACAATTTTCTTGTTCCCATAGAGTTTTTACTTGCTTCCTAGTTTACCTCTTCTGAATTTTGAAGTTTCCTTTTCTTCATTCTCATATTGTTTAGTGTAGGTGCATTTGAAGGCAAAATGTCCAATCCTTCCATAATTAAAACACTTTAAAGGTAATTTTCCTTTGTACTTTCCTATCCCTTTCTCAAGTTCACTGATGAAAAGAGCTTCCTCATCATTTGGATTTTCTGATTGATTTTTTAAGGTGGACTTAAAGGCTGCTTCCTTTCTTGAAGATCCATTTTTTCCTGTTCTCATTTCGTATGCAGTGAGAATTCCATGTAGCTCATACATTTTCATCTTTTTAAGATCATCTCATTCTTATAAGGTGGATACTTTTGGGTTATACCTCATTAGTAATGTTCTTAGTACTTTACTTACCACTACCTTTTCTTTTTGTTGTCCTCCAAGCCCTTTAATTGCATTAACAAATTCATCTACACGAAGAAGATACTCACCAATATTCTCTTCTTCTTTCATGTTAATACTTTCAAACTGACTTCTATATGTTTGAAGTTCGGATTCTTTGACTTGAGTTTCTCCTTCATATATTAGTTTTAATTTATCCCAAGTTTGTTTGGTAGATGTGCATTGCATAAGTTTAGTAAATACTAATTGTGTTAAGCCACTTAAGATTGCGTTTAAAGCTTTGGCGTTACCTTCATATTCTCCTAGTTCAACTGTGTCTATCATGGTATTGGTTTCCAATGTTAAGTTCTTTTTCAGTTGCTTCCCAAACCTTCCACCCTAGGGACATCATATGATGTCTCATTCTAACATGCCAGTACACATAATTCTCTCCGGTAAATAGTGGAGGTTTGTTAGTGGACTTTCCTTCTTGTTGATCCATTGTGTTCTTTGAATGGGATCTTCCTTCCAGTGGTTAAGCTATTGCGAAGGAACCTCCTCTGATACCAATTGTTGGTTTATCCCACAATACTGAGAGGGGGGGGTGAATCAGTATTGACATTTTTCTTTAAACTAAAACACAAAATAATCAACAATTATGACACCAATTTTATCGTGGAAACCTAAAAGAGAAAACCACCAACTCATACTCATTAATAAGATGAATTTACAAAATTGTTTATCTACTACAAAAGAAAGGATGCAAGATACACCCTAGGTTTTTCCTGCAGCTACCAACTAGGATGCTACAACACCCTTATGGTTTTCTGCCTACTTCAATAGACAAGGATATAACGACATCTTGTTCTCCAGCTACGACTAGAAGGAGGCTTCAACCCCCTGCAGACCTGTGACCTGCCCTAGCAGCACCCTTCCACCCTAATATGATTTTCTCAGACTTTTGGAATAGTTGTAAACTATTCACTCTGGACTCTATCTAAGTTACTGATAGAGACACCTCATTTAGAACACAAAAATTCATTTAAATACCTAGTACCTTCATTATTTCAACACGACTCTTCATTGGTGCATGTTTTTGATTTGGGTCATGACTATTTGTTTACAAACATGCCCAAATAAGACTTACCTCTTCAATTCATTGCATTCCTTCACCAATGTCGATGTTTCATTCCTCCCTCAACCTCAGATCTCGATTTCACAGCCCTGTTTATCGTTCTCTAATATTTATGCAATGCAAAATTCTTTCTACAATTATATTTACCAATTTTAATCAAAGCTATTGATCCTACTATCAAGTACGATATGGACCATAGATCTGTTCTACATATTTCCTCCTTGAAATCCCCTTTCAGCATCAAGATTACCTCACAATGATTTCTGACCATTGATCTTTTTCAGGTGTTTTTCTTGACCGTCGATCTTCGGTTTGCGAGATGCGAGATGCAGGATGCGGGATGTCAATCATCCTTCTAATCCTTTCCACAAACTTCTTTCCACAATCATCTTTTCTGCAATATTTCTACCGCACCGTCGATCTTTTGCGGAGGCATTCCTCACCATTGATCTTGCGGATTGCGGGATGCCGGATGCAGAATCGTGCTTCCCGATTTTTAGACTTCCGCAATATTCTTTTTGGCAACAGTCTTTCTACACCGTTGATCTATTTTCGGTGGGATTGATTGCAGTCGTCCGATCTCCAGATTGCAGGATGCGGGATGCCTGACCAACTTTCCTAAGTTTCCTCCCCGCAAATTTCCTTCTGCATACGATTTGTGGGATGCGGGATGCAGGATATAGCATGCGGGATACCCGAACAAATTTCCAAAGTTGCCTCCCCTCAACATTTCCTCCATAATTTTTTCAACTGTCGGATCGTTGCGGTCTTATCCACGACCATCGATTTACCTTTTAGCACAGATCTCACAGATCTTTGTAGACCCATTATCGCCTTTACAACTTTTGTCATGGATCTGTCCTGGACCGTCAAATCTTTGTCTGCAGACTCAATCCCCACCGTCTGTCTTGATCTTTTGTGGTTTATGCAAAAATCGATCCTTGTTTAGCAACAACATTTGGATGATTGATCTTAGTCGTTCAACTTGCTATAGGGTTATTTGTTTGTCATTCACCCTGCAAGAGGGTTATTCCTTTGTTATTTTGGATACCCACAACCTTCAGTCTGCCACCATATCCACTGGTTATTCCTTTGTCATTTGTGACTACCTTTGACATCAATTACAACTATATACTCAACAGAAAGAATTCACAAAGTGAATGTGCATGAGAGATAAGAGATCTGCAAAGTTAAATTGTAGTTCTGCATTGATAGTAGATTGATGGATGAGATCAAAGCCGCAAGAGATCGACGATAGGGAAATAATTCATGAAGTAAATATGCATAGAATATCAAAGATCCACAAAGTTTCGCACTGATAACAAATCAATAGATGAGATCAAAGCTGCAAGAGATCGACGACTCACAAGAGTTGCTGAAGACGAATTGCAGAAGAACATTTCGGAAAAGTTGGATGGCACATCTGTAATCCGCAAATTGCGGAAGGGGTTTTGCAGAAAGGGAATTGCAGAAGAAGTTTCAAGAAAAATCGAAATGCATACCTGCAATTGCAAAAAGGTAATTGTGGAAAGTTCATTGCAGAAAGGTAATTGTGGAAAGGTAAGTTGTGGAAAGGTATTTGCGGAAAAGTAATTGTGGAAAGGTTATTTCCGAAAGGTGATTGCATAAAAGTAATTGCTGAAAGGAAAATGCGAAAAGATAATTGCAGAATCAATTTTTAAGAAAAGTTGAAATTCATACCCGCAATCTGCAATTGCGGAAGGAAGGAGTTTTCGATTGCAGAAACGTCATTGCGGAAAGATAATTATGAAAGGGATTTTCGAGAAAAGTCAAAGTACACATCCGCAATCTGCAATTCAATCTAGATAAGGAGATCAAATCCGGGTGAAGATAGATCGAGTTGATTGATTGATCTATGTGGAGGATGAAGCTATAGAGGTTATAGAAAGATCCAAATAAGGAGATCAAGTCCAGATAGATCGATTTGATTGATCTATCCTTTATAGAGGTTGCGTTCATTCCTTTGACATAGATTAGATGATACATATTAAAGGAGAAAGATGAATCGACAATGGGGAAAGAATTCACGAAGTGAATCTGCATGAGAGATAAGAGATCCAAAAATTTAAAGTGTAGTTCCACACTGATAGCAGATTGACGAATGAGATCAAAGCCGTAAGAGATCGATGACGAGGAAAGAATTCACGAAGTGAATTTGCACGAGAGATAAGAGATCCACAAAGTTAAAGTGTAGTTCCGCATAGATAGTAGATTGATGGATGAGATCAAATCCACAAGAGATCAACGATGGGGAAAGAATTCACGAAGTAAATATGCATAGGAGATAAGAGATCTGCAAAGTTTTGCATTGATAATATATGAATGGATGAGATCAAAGCCACAAGAGATCGATGGCTCACAGGAGTTGCGGAAGACGAATTACAGAGGAACATTTCAAAAAATTTGGATGGCACATCCACAATACGTAATCCACAAATTGCGAAAGACCACAATCCACAAACACAGAAAGGTAATTGCAGAAAAGTAATTGCGGAAAGGTAATTGCAGAAAGGTATATGCGGAAAGGTAATTGCAGAAAGGTATATGCGGAAAGGTAAATGCAGACAAGTAATTGTGGAAAGGTATTTGGAGAAAAGTAATTACGGGAATGTAATTGCGGAAAGGTGATTGAGGAAAGGTAAATGAGGAAAGATAATTGCAAGATCAATTTTTGAGAAAAGTCAAAATGCATACTCGCAATCCTCAATTGCAGAAGGAAGAAGTTTTTGATTGAGGAAAGGTCAGTGCAGAAGGGATTTTTGAGAAAATTCAAAGTACACATCCACAATATGCAACCCACGAGATGGGGAAAGAATTCACGAAGTGAATATGCATGGGAGATAAGAGATCTGCAAAGGTAAAGTGTAGTTCGGCATTGATAGTAGATCGACGAATGAGATCAAAGCCACAAGAGATCGATGATAGGGAAAAAATTCACAAAGTAAATATGCACTGGAGATAAGAGATCCACAAATTTTTGCACTAATAATAGATCAACGAATGAGATTAAAGCAGCAAGAGATCGACAACTCACAGGAGTTGCAGAAGACGAATTGTGGAAGAACATATCAAAAAAGTTGGATGGCACATCCACAATATGCTATTTGCAAATTATGAAAGAGGTTTTGCGGAAAGGGAATTATGGTAGCAGTTTCAAAAAAAATCAAAATGCATACCCGCAATTGCGAAAGAAGTTAGTTCCCGCAAATTGCAGAAAGGTCGGTTCGGAAATCTGAATGCGAAAAGCTTTGTTGTGGAAATGACGTTTTCACTTTCAATATTTTTACCCTCTCGGCTTTCCTTTGCACCTCCCGATGCAAATGCTAGTTAAATAAAAGTTGTATATAGTGATATAGCTATAGTCAATCATTGTGATGTGATTGTCACATCTATTAAGATTAGTCATTATGACTATTTTAATAAACAAGACACTTCGCACTGTTATATATTTTTAATTTTTTTTTTATATTTTTTTATATTTTTTATGTCTAACATTTTCATTTGCACACTAGAGAAAATTAGTCAAATAATTGAAATGAACAAATCATAAAATAAAAAAGTAGATTTAAAAAAATAAAAAAATAAAATATTATTTTATTTTTAAAATATTAATTTAATATATGAATTTTATAAAACTTATGTAAAACTTTTGAAAAATATATATAAATTAATTAAATTAAAAACTATTGTTTGACTAAATGATAGCTATATACCTTCCTTAGGCAGGTATAATAAACGGGCAATGGGAAACATAAATATATTTTATTTTTCTTATTAAACTAGTCTTTAAGAAGTCCATTTCCTTTTGCTCAAGGATGAATCAAAATAAAATCAAAATTAATTTTGAAGATGTATAAATATAAAAAAATAAAAATAAAAATCAAACAAGATGGTAAATGTTTTTTATTTTTTGCAAATAATTGTTGCTATAAAATGGAACCATAGAAACAAGAACTTAGATATTCAAGGGCTTGTTTGTTGGTTAATGTGATTAGGTAAACTCAAATCAAATAGTTAATATAAGCCAAATCTAGAGTCCTCGAATCCCAATTAACTAATCAAATTTATAAACAAGGTAAAAATAATTTACAAATTTTTTGCTACCACTCTACAGTTGAATTCCTTTTTTATACCATAAGTTAAGATTTACAACATTCGATGGGTTGTTTTTATTATGCAAGAAGTCCCGATAGGCCCTTTCCCCTTGGTTGTTGGTCACCACCCATGAATTGGTGAAAGTGGTTGATACTTTTATGGTGAAAAGCATCTAGAAAGCATGGGAGACCATTAAGGACTACCTTAATGATCATTGTATGAGGTGGATTTCTAAGTTGAGTGTGATTGTAAGCTATTGGGAAAAAATCTCTAGTTCTCATCCTTGCAAATCTTATGCAGGGAATAGTCACATGACCATTGATTTTTTTAGCAAGAGAGAGAGGGGGGCTCGATCTCATGACCATAACTTAAGCTAAAGTTTTGTCTAGATCCCTTGGACAAAACTTAAAGTTAAAGTTTGGGCTAGCCAACTATGATAACATCATATTAAATATATTTTAACATTTTCAGGATATTTATTACTCTAATTAAAAATAATAATGATTATATAAATGAAATAAAGATTAACATGTTTTTTTTAAATAAAATATTATATTACTTCATTAACAGTGCAAATACATAATGATAAAAAAAAATAAAGTTCTATCATCCACAACCTTCACTGACTTTATAGAATTCCCCAAAAAACCATAGAGTTCACCATCTCTATAGACTTTCCCCCCAAAAAACCACAGAGTTCCACAGAGGGAGTATACATTCTATCCATCATTTTGCTAAGCAACTATGACTACCAAACTTAAAATCTAAAAACACTATAAAGACTAGAGTATCCAAAGCATTAATGAGAGCCTCAAACTAGGAAATTGGAGTCATCCCCCAAGCTGGAACATGCAACATCACTCAGCTTGGTCCCTTCAATCTGCTTGGTACCTTCTGACTACTTCAGGGCCCCCAAATCGTCCATCTTTTCCTTTCCTGTCGAATCTAACTTCTTGCCAGGGCCTCTAGTTTCCGCACTGAGCATCTGTAAGTGGTAAAACTGGATCCCCATATGAGATTCCATAACATCAATATTTTGTTGCATTAGCTTACAATTTGCATTGTGCTCCTTCCAATCCCGTGTCGGTTCCTCGTCACCCTCCTTCTTGGCAGCAGTACTCATGATCGCATGCGAAATCAAATTCTTTATGACCTAGTGATGCATAATAATTCTATCATATGTAGCTGCTCTGCCAGTAGTCTTTTTGAGATCGACTACCCACTCCTTTACCTCCCTTCAAATATCTTCAATTGGAATAGACTAGACCTCCTCCCATAGCCTTTTTTCCACAGTCTCTATTTCATGGCGAATTTCCAGTGGTATGTGGTCCTTGAAGAAGGAAGTTGCTTCTTGATCATGGGACTAGGCACGCGTAACCTGAAACTTGAAGCTACTCCACCCTCCAACCCATTTACTCGTGCCCCCATATGATACCACTAGCCACCCCCAACCTAGATTCCAAGTTCATGGATCGCTTGGGATCCATATTAAATTGTTGCTAGAGTAACCCCTCGTAGGAATACTGAATCCCAAAAGCATAGCATCCTTTCTTCGCTCTCTAAGACAAAATACCCTCAACTAGAGTGAAAAGAGTATAATCCTCACCTAGATAGCGAATGACAAGTATGAACTTAGCCTCTAGGTATAAATATGTAAAGGCTATGATTACCATTACAGGATAGTACATTCCTGTTTCCTGCCACAACTTTGCATCATCCTCTTCCGTACCCACCACTAAATTTGGAATCATTCCTAGATAAGAGGCCAAATCTATCCTCCAGTGTAGATCTAAATTTTCCTTCTCTTCACGCATGCTTCTGTACCCAGCCTTAATTATAGCAGTTATAGGTTTGGTTGTTTTTCATGTTATGCATGATCAGACGGAGTGCATTTCCACTGTAGCAGAGATCACACTCTGCCTCCTGTCACTTTCATGTACCCTCTAACTTAATCAACCACCTGTCTACTTATCTTGTAATCATGGGTGGCTAGTTGGTTGCATCTATGGGCCCATCTCTCCCCACTGAACTCCACCATGGCACCTGATCTGAGACCCCTATCCCCTTCGGCCCCAACATTGGCCTTAAGGTCCGCCACCTTATTCGTGTCTTGCCTAACGTGGCTGAAGGAGATAGATTTATGGGATGATAACAGGACACATAGGATATCCAATATCCTGGAAAGCCTCCAACAGGAAGAAATTTTCTCAATGGATTTACTGTTGGCGAGTTTCTTGGCCATCAGAATTAAAATATGAGAATCTCCTTCCACAATCACTGGCTTCCACCTTTCCCTGAATGCTAGCTATATCCCCTAAATCAGACGTTCCAACTCTACTGAATTATTACTGTCATGGCCAATGTAGCTGAAGTAGAGCTTCAGAATTTCTCCTGCACTATTCCTACAGACCCTTCCAAATCTTGCTTCTCCCCAGTTACCTTTGGCTGCTCCGTCAAAATTTATTTTAAACACATGCATAGGGGGAGGAGACCACGAATTTGGGCTCGATGGTCTACATATTTTGATATTTTTTCTAATTCCATCTAAATCACTCTTTTTTAGGACCAAATCTGCCACGATGCTAGCTTCTCCCTTTGTCAAATCCTTATCTTGCTTTCCCCATTGCATGCTTTTAATCATTTCAAGAAGGTTCATGACCAATTTCCTCCACACCTCCCCTGTGTTGTGTTTTTTATCATGAAAGATGTAGTTATTTCTTTCCTTCCATACATATGATCACCAAACCTGGGAACATCAGCCATAGAGAGCTTAGAATTGGGTTTTTAAAGGCCTTGAGGTACCACTCTCTTAGGGACTTCCCAGGATGATTCTTTCGACGATCACTCCTTCGAAAAATCATGGCTCCTCTATCCCAAATAGAGGATGTATAGGGGAATCTATCCATTAAGTGGCCCATACTTTCCTCCTCAATGTTTCAGCATAGAACACATTTGTCATGTCCCCTCCCCTCCCGAGAGGACGTGACCTACTAGTTGGTGCTATCCTTTAAGCGGGGATCTAAGCCCCATGAACATAATAACAAATGCATTGGAAACAAAAACATACAAAAATGCATTGGAAACAAAAACATACACAAATGCATAATGCAATGTAATATACATCGGAAGCAAATACATTTCAACACAACATTCATCATGTTCATAATTCATTAAACAAATACAATTGCAGAGATTAAACACAAGAAATACTTATCTTGAGAAGAAGCTTGTCCCTCAACCAACTATGTCATTGCAACGTTCTACCCAACTGTAGGCCAGTGTTCTCATCAATCTCTCAGCAACACTACCACCCCTAAGTTGGGCATGATTCCCACAAGGAATAAGGGAAAAACAACAGGCTCACACATAGCCAAATACACATCAAAACTCAGTCAAGCCAAACAAATTTGGGTTTATCAGCCTTCTAGGGAGGTGGAAGGATGAATTTCTAAGCTAGTGAGCTCAACCATAGAGCTATGGACACCTACACAAGATCTGGCTTGGTTTTCCCAACACCTACACACCGAACACATGGAAACATCCCCTTCTCTGCTACACAATCCCTCAGCTTATGATTTCCCTTTCAGTGCTCTTCAGGGTGTGCAAAAAAGAATAAATAGCCACTCTTGATATCTCTGTGTGGTTCCTTTCTACACTAGGGTTATCAAGCCAATTCTACCCTCTTCCACTCCAAACCGATTCAGACCCAATCACAGGATGCACACACACAAAATACAAGTTCTTGGTTTGAGTAAAAAATGTTTTTCAACAAAAAACATATTGGTAAAATGGAGAAATCGACCCTTGGGTGAGAAATCTGAACTCAACAATGATTTTGGGCATTTCATGAGCAAAAATGACACTGGTTCAGACCCAAGCACAGGATGCACACACACAAAATACAAGTTCTTGGTTTGAGTAAAAAATGTTTTTCAACAAAAAACATATTGGTAAAATGGAGAAATTGACCCTTGGGTGAGAAATCTGAACTCAACAATGATTCTGGGCATTTCATGAGCAAAAACGACTGCTATAAACCCCAAAATCGTGAATCCTTGTTGGCCATTCACATCAACACAAAAACGAATTTCCTAGGCATGAAAAATGAGGAAAATGGTAGCAATTTGTGAGGAATACAACCGAACCACTGAGCATTACAAAATTGACCTCCTGGCCATGGGGAAAATGAGGAAAACAACCAAAAATGTGAATGCAAACACACAGAAAGATTCATATGCTTGAGAGAGCCCAATGTGAGTGAATGATGGGTGAGGAAAAACATGTAGGAGCTCAAAAATGTGAGGAAAAAATGAAAACGTGAATGCATAATAGAATGGGAATACGTTTTTGGGTTTTTACTTGCCCAGGAAGTCAAAACACGATTTTCCAAAATGGGTGCTCTGCCTAATTCAAATTCGACTCCCATAATATTCCCATCCCCATGCAATAGCTACCTCAATCAATTTCTGGCAGAAATAAATGATTGGGCACAAACGACAAAATGGGTAGTTGACAGTTTGATGGGTTCTCCCTTTAACATTTGGATTTTCCCCATTGGCTCAAAGGTTTGAATTATTCTCCCCCTTATCCTTAGGAAATCAGGCCCCCATATCTTTAATGTTGCATTGACATAGCTGGTTGTGAGTATTTTTAATTAAATTGTATATGTACATGATGTCCAAATTATAATGTGTTGGGCTAGCACGAAATACCATCGACATCGATTTTAATTGTCAAACATAAAAAACTAAATCGATGGTGAGGCCTTGGAATTTAGCTCCACACCATGATTAAATACAATATTTACATAATATACATTTTTAATGCAAATGGGGTCAAAACCGGGGTGTTACAGAATTGGGATGGACCATGGATCCCCCGTCGTCTAAGATTTTCTCTTATTAAGATCCTCCGTTTGAAAACCAGCCAGCAAAATACAACAACCTGTGTACAAGGATTATTATCCCAGATCTTTTTCCAGATACCATCCTCCTCTCCTCCGTTGTGGGTATAAATGTCATAGGCTTCTTTAATACTGAAGGTACCCTTATGTTTGTATCCCCATCTAAATATGTTCGGCCCCAATTTGATGTGGATGAATTTATCCTAAAGTTCTTCCTGAAAAGAGCGAATTTCTTCTTTTGATTTGAGACCCTCCACCCTCTCCGGGATCGACCATCACCTTTGATCACACCCTGCTTGAACCTCCCAATAGTGAAACACTTTAATTTTTCCTTCCTCCCTCCCTCTCGTCCTGATGGCTAGCCATCTGGGGTCCTCTCCCATATTGGGGAGTTGGTTCCAAGAGTCATCCCATAAATTAGAGTTCTCCCCATTACGAATTTCCTAGGAGCTATGCTCTTGCTCAAGCTTCCGAACTGCTTGAGATTTCCTCCATATGTGAGATCCCTGCTACTACTCATTGTATATGATCAATTGAGACTTAGACTTGTCCCCATCATATTTGACATGCCATAGTTTATCCCAAGGTCCACTGAGTAGTTACACCATCGCCACCAAATTTTTTCTCCTTGGATTTCACTCATAACCTCTAGATCCCTGAGCCTTAGACCCCCTCTTTGCTTGTGGTAACATATTTTATCCCACCCCACCAACACAAATTTTGCTTCCCTTCCCCACCACTGGAAGTTTCTCTGGATATTCCTGATTTCCTTGATAACAAACTTTGGAGAGGCTAACACCAAAAAGAGGTAGACCGACATTGCTTGAAGCACAAATTTGACCAGAATCAAACTGGTGGGAAGGTTCAAAGGTCTTAGGATCCAACTCGAAAACCTACTCTTCTTTCTATCCAGCAGATCCTCCCAAGAAACCCTCTTTATGGGATCGACCCCTAAGGGGCTCCAAGATATTTAGAGGGGAATGATCCTTTGGCATAGCCCAAAGCCCTCACAATGTTCCTCTGAACCACAAGGGTCATGTTTAGGAAAAATTCCTGAGATTTATCCACATTAACTGCAAGCCCTGAAACCTTGGAAAAAAAATTGGACTTCTCTTAAAGGATTGGGCCTTTTGGAATGAAGGGTGCCCCATTAGCATCGTATCATCCATGAATTGCTGGTGCATTTGTTTCTCCATTACCTCATGGAGGTTTAGCCCATAAATTTTACCACTGGAATATTGGGCTTGGAGGAATCTGCTCAACCCTTCCACTATTAATATGAAAATAAAAGGGCAAAGGGGATCACCTTGTCTGATTCCTTGGGAAGGATTGAAAAGTCTAGTCGAAGAACTATTCAGCAAAATATAGAAGAAATGGGTGGTAACCGGATTCATCACCCACTCCACTCATTCCTCCCCAAATCCAAAAGCTTTCAACATCTTCTCCATATATTGCCAACTTATTTTATCATAGGCCTTAGCAATATCCAACTTAACCATCATACCTGGTCACTTGGACACCTTAAGATATGGATAATTTCGTGAACCAAGAGAATCCCATCTAAGATTTGCCTTCCTTACACAAAGCCTAATTGTTCTAAGCTAATCAGATTGGGAAGGAAAGGATTTAATCTATTAGCCATCACCTTAGTGATGATTTTGTAAATAACATTACATAGAGAAATGGGTCTGAATTTACCTAGAGTATTAGCTCCTTCTCCTTTCGGAATCAGGGTTAGGAAGGTGGCATTGAAATCCTTTAGGATATCTCGATTCTTCCATGATTTCTAGGATTTCCTCTTTAATCATGTCCCAAAAGTAGTGGAAGAAGTTGGTGGTGAACCCATATGGTCCCGGTGCTTTCTCCAGAGCCATCTGGTTTACTGCTTCCTCCACCTCTTACATAGATATTAGCTTAAGTGGCATTTCATTTTTCTCTGGTCACCACCTTAGGGATAAGTCTGGTGATCTTAGATATGTCATTCCCTCTATCTCCTATATCTTCATCCATTATCTCCTCAAAGTATTGGATCAATTATTCCTCGATCTCGCCTTTGGATTCAAATTGGTTTCCATCCACCTTCTTGAGTTTGTGGATTTTTTATCTTTGTCTGTTATGGATAACTGAGTTGTGGAAGAACTTTGTGTTCTTCTCTCTCTCCTGCAACCACTAGTTCCTGGACTTCTGTTTCCAAAAAAAATCCTCTTGTTTTTCCCTGGCTTCCAACTGATTTAGCAAGTCTTTTCCTTCCCCTTCACATCCTCGTCTCGTCCTTCCATCATTCCTCTCTCGATGAGAAGCTCAATCTCCTTGACCAATCTCCTCGTGTCTTCAAAAATGTTCCTGAAGTCTCCCTTATTCCACGTATGAATTTTGGCTTTACGTGCTTTTAACTTTTGCTGAAAGTAGTACATCCTGGTCCCCATGGTGGGGACCAGGTCCTACCACCACTGTTCCACCTTGTCCTTAAATTCTTCATGCTCCAACTAGAATTGTTCAAATATAAAGGATTTGCTCAAAATTGTGTTTTACCAATACCAATTGACGTTAATAGGCCAATGGTCTGATCCATCTGTTGGAAGGATGTTGGCACTTATCTCCCCTGTTCCCCTTGCAATGTTCTTCGTCACCAAGAATCTATCAATTCTGGATGCGACCGTATAGTCTCCCCCACGCTTGTTGTTCCATGTGTACCATCCATCGCCTGTTTCGATATCTATGAGGGGAATGTGAGCTAGAATGTCTCTAAATATTCTTGAAATCTGTCTAGAAATCAGCTTCCTCCCCTTTTTTTCCCTTGGGGAAGTTATTAGGTTAAAATCTCCTCCGATGATCCAGGCACCATCCCTGGTTAGCCCTTCTACCTAGTGCAAGAAAACCAGGAAAGTATGCTTATGGGGATAGGCACTTGGACCATAAACATTCACAAGGGTTCCCTAGGATCTTGACTCCGAGACTTTAAATTTCACCATCATGGAAAACTTATTAGCTCTCCATTCTATTATATCAATGGTTTTAGGTTTCCATAAGACATCTAACCCTTCTTCCATTCTGGTAGCATCCACTGCCATAGCCCTACTACCTCTCTAGATTTTATGTCCCAACTTTTCCATAATATCTAAGCTACCCTTAGTTTCTTTTAAAAAAAGAACATACGACTTTTCCTGTTTGACATTCCTGGTTAGGGTCTTAATATTCCTTAGGTGATTGCAAACACTAATGTTCCATGAGACTATCTTCATTGACTAACCTTATTCACTTCAAATAATTTCACCATTATCATTAGATATTAGCTTGATTCTATGAGCTTGACACCTACCTCCGCAATCCTCTGCGTATTCGTCTTTTTTTCTCTTTTCAGATCTTCCTCCGAGCATTTTCTTTTGTTGCCTTTCTGGGAATCCGGTGCTATCCCCAATTGCTGGTGCGTTTTTGTTTTGATGATAACTTCCTGTAACGGTTCTAGTTGTCTTCTAGGGACATACCCTTGACCTTTTTTATTGCATTCCTTCTCAATCTCGTCCAGGTCTACCTCCCCCAACTCCATTTCTTCCACACTGTCTACATCCATCGCCTCCATATGGATCTCCTATTCTCCCCCCATTCCTGTCTCCATCGCCTCATCTTCAACTCTCTTCTATGTTTTCTCTTCCTTATCTTTTACCTCCTATGAGTCCTCGTCCTTCTCCTCTAAGATCTGAAATAGATTGGTGCTGGAAGTTTCCTTTCCCTGATTTTCCTTCATTGTTTGTGGATGCTTCCCCATATTGAACTTTTGACTTCTCCTTATTAGCGTGAAGCCATCCACATCCGTATCCCCCTCCTGGGGACGTTTGGCACTGACGGTTGCTTGGATTAGTTGCAAGCAATTCCTTATGAAATGCCCATATTCATGGCATTGTCTGTATTGGAACATAAGCTTCTCATAATAAATCATCTGAACCCTTTCCTTATCATCCCAGTTCAAGATGATTTCCTCTAGTATTTCTTTCGATAGATTCATGTAGACGTAGATGTGAGAAAAATATGTATACCTTTGTTGTTTAGTTTTCTCTGCTGCCTTAACAAATTCCCCTATCGTGTTTCCAATGTCTTGCAGAATTTTTAGATCCCAATACTCACATGGAAGGGAAAACAACTGGATCTGTACCGGAGCGACCATCATGTCCTCTATTTCCGGATTGAATCTTTCCTTCCATGGCCTTAGATACAACCTTGTTGAAAAAAAATAGCCCCCCCCCTCCAAAACCCTATCTCGATCTTCCTGGTTAAAAAATATTATCGTGAAGAACCCCTTCAAGCCCAAATGGAGGTCGTAATGACCTTTAGGGTTCCAGGTGCTCTTGATCCAACAAACTAAATCTCTTTCTTGAGGCCAACCCCCCAAAAAATTTCCAATGAGAGCCTTCTCCTTCCATAGCTCAACCTTTTCCTTGATCTTATCAGATCTGATCTGGATAGCCAGGATGGAATGGGATTTTGGAAGACATCCTCTCGGGACCAATCTCCTTCCCTTTCCTATTCCATCTTATTTTCCCTCATTGTTCCGTGTTCCTCCTTCACCTTCCTTTGGCGGTTGTCTCCATGAGGCCGTCGTCACCATTAATTAGCAGTGGGGGTATCGCAACCCCCACCCAAAGCTTCCGCTCCACCAAACCCTCCTCGGATGCAAACTCGTGTTACAGCCACATCGCTCCCCCTGACATAAAGATTAACATGTTTTAATTATTAGATTATATATTAATTATTGTTAAGCATTAAGTTGACAAATTTACAATTTAATGTTTAGTGAAAGTTTGTTTCATAGCCCTTTTGCATTGCTTTCATGAAGATCAAGGTAAAATGAGACGTTTTGTCCTTTTGAGAGGCAGTACTAAGTCTATGCATCACAATTATCGATATTTTAGAGAAAATAAGGATTTAACGTAAGAATGAGAATCATGCTGGTGTACTTACCTTCCTCAATGGATTTTCTTTCTGTGGCTTATAAAAGGAATGATCTTCCATAAGTTCAGTCGATTTGAGTTGTCGTTAGGTGCACTTAAAAAATCAAGCTTTATAGGCCACTATACCGACTCTTGAGGATGATAAACATGCTAGAGATAGGTCATAAATTGTTAGGATATGGCTATAGGGCCTTCAACTGGAATGACTGACTTTCTTACCTTTGCTAAAGTTTGACAAACTAAAGTTGTTCATCATCATAATTCTAAACAACAACAACAACAACAACAACAACAAACAAATGTGTAGTGATGCAAACTAATACTTTTTAAATATATTAAAATTAATAACTTTTGTATACATTTTATATTCTTAATTCATTAAGCTATTTTTGCAAAAACTTAACTTTCATTAAATGAAAATAAAACGTACACTTAAAAATATTAAAGGGTAATTTAAATTCATTATAATAACTTATTTCAAACTTGTATAGAATTATGGTTATATTTCTCCCATCCTTAAATTTTCTAACAAATAAATTGGTTGCACCCTGAGTAAAGTTTTGGGCGTATATGTTGAGGTTGCACTATAAATTTCCTCGAAACTGACCCAGGAAGAAGATAAAGAGTGTTTTCTGGCAGATTTTACACTCTCAGAAATTGAAAGTGTACTTAAGGGGTTTAAGAAAGATAAAATTCCCGTCCCTAATGGTTGGCCTATAGAATTCTTCCTCCATTTCTTGGACCTGGTTGGTGATGACATCCTTAATGTTGTGTTTCAGTCTCGAGGACAGGGGAGGGTATCAGGTGCTCTTAATGCTACTTTTATCACCCTCATACCTAAGTGTGACAAGCCTCTTACTTTTACTGACTTCATGCCTATTTCCCTCTGCAACCTGGTTTATAAGATCATTTCAAAGCTATCATCCATCAGACTAAATCCCTTACTGGATAAAGGCATATCTTGAAACCAGTTTGGGTTTCTCCACAACAGACAAATCATTGAGCCAGTGGGCATTACCCAGGAAGTATTGCACTCCATTAAAGTGGAAAAGAAGAAGATTTTAGTTCTTAAATTGGACCTTGTAAAAGCTTTCGATAGGGTAAACTGGACATTTCTTAGACTTGTTCTCTTGTAGATTGGTGTGCCGGTGGTGGGTGTTAATTGGATTATGGGTTGTGTGGAATCCTCTAATTTTGTTGTCCTCATTAATGGGATTCCCTCGAGGTTTTTTCCTATCTCTCAGGGCATCAGGCAGGGATGCCCTCTTTCACCTCTCCTCTTTATCTTGATTATTGAAAGTCCGAGTCTTCTTATATCCAATGCACAATGTAGGGGTCATTAATGGTATCTAGGTGTCTTCAAGTATAAACCTTACCCACTAGTTATTTGTTAATGATGTCATACTGTTCGGTCTAGGGACTATGGAAGAATGGCAGAATTACAAAGATTTATTGGATCTCTTTTGTTCTGCGACAGGTATGAAAATCAGTGATGAAAAATTATATTTTCTGTATATTGATATTAAATAGACTGACAGAGCAGGAATCTTTTCTTTGCTTCCATTTAAAATGGGACCCTTGTCTGTTGGCTTCAAGTACTTAGGGTACTATCTCAAACCACCGAGATAATGTGTTAATGATTGGTGGTGGTTTATCAAAAAGTTTGAAAAAAGGATTAGTAATTGGACTTATAGTTTGTTATCACTTGGAGGTAGACTGATACTGGTCAAATCGGTTCTCTTGGGGTTGGCAGTATATTGGCTCTCCCTGGCTCATATGCCCAGAGATATATTAAACTATCTTTGACGTTCCATCTTCAATTTCCTGTGGGGGAATTCTAACAGGAACCACAAAGCACAATTGGTTGATTGGAATTCAATTTCCAAACCATATGCATTTGGTGGGTGGAATATAAATAACCTGGACTGGTTCATCTTGGCACTAAGATTGAAAAGCTTCAAGATGGTGTTGAAAGGAGAGGGCATATGGTCTCACATTGTCAAGCATAAATATCTTAAAAACAAGCTTGTTGATGAGTGGTTACGCTTACAAATATTTATTGTCCAGGTCACATCCTATATTTGGAATGGTTTCATCAAGGTGATAACATGGATCACCAGATGCATGGGATGGAAGGCAGGGAATGGACAAAGCATAAAGGTTGGTGTAGACCCAGTTGCTGGCTTAAGCTCTAATTATATATTGCCTGAGGATCTCAGGATTTATTTAGCAGACTATGGTATCACTTACCTCTATGATGCTCACAACGGGGGTGCTATCACATCCTCTTGAGCCTATTGGTTCACTACTGAAGATCTTGATTTAGGCGGTCACTGGAAGGAAACCTGGAAAAATTATATTGATGGATTATCCCATGGTTGCATCAAATTGGGTGATGGGGTGGATTATTTTTTCTGGATGTACAATCAAAGAAATGGCACAGGAAGTGGAAAATTGGCTTACGATCTCATTACTTCTAGCACTCTCATTGACCGTCCTGACAGGGCTCTCATTCTAATATGGAAATGCAACATCCCACTGAAGGTGATATTTTTTAACTGGTTATGTTTGTCTAATCATATTAATACCTGGGACAACTTAATTAAAAAGGGTTGGATAGGGCCCAATTGGTGTAGTTTATGTAAAGGTGTAGCTGAGCCTATCAATCGTCTTTTTGTAGATTGTTGTTTTACTCTTGAAGTTATCCAGTGCCTCAATTTTGTTCTACACTATCCTATTGTATGGAATGAGTCCACATATTTACAGAATCTAGAATATTGGTTCAACTATGAAAAGAAGTCAACGTACCTCCATCTCTTAATGACTTGGCAATTATGGCTTACTAGGAACAGGACCATATTTGAGGATCATAAGCCATACATAAAATATATTGTTCACAACATTTTGGATCAGTTTCAGTTACATCCTGTGACTACCCATTCAAAGTTAAAAAGGAGAAACAAAGGAACTTCTCTTGTCTTTGATTACCCTGCAGGTTTTTTTGATGGGGAATTTGCTAATAAGATGGGTGGCATTGGTGTACATGTTCTCATCAGCCAGAACCATTACTACTATTTGAAAATGGGTTGTGGATAGAGCACCAACACTAGATTAGAATTACTTGCTCTATGGTTTCTTCTTTTTATTGCAAAAATCATTGGCTTTCCTTATCTACATATTCATGGTGATTCTTTTGCCATTACCAACTGGTTCATTGGGAGAGTTGGCCTCTCAGCTCTCAATCTAGATGGATTGTACCAAAACATCAGAGACCTAGAATCATCATTTCTCCAACTCAAATATTTCCATGTTTACAAATAATACAATGTGAAGGTGGATGGATTATCCAAGGAAGCTCTTTCTTTGGATTCTGGCCTTCTAATTTATTCTGAATTCACTAAGGGTGAATGTATTGGGAATGGTACTTTTCAGCTATATTAGCTTATACAGGCTTACTCCATTCAGCACATCTTTGATGCTCTTGAGTAAGGCGGTATTTTCACATCCTTTGGATGTCAGAGATGGACGTGATCCTCTCTTTTATTGATGATATTCCCAGAAGAGCTTCCTTGGATCATCCATACTATCTTCACTTGTCTCCTTAGTATCATGGTGGTTTTGGATGGAGATTAGTTGATGATATTTGAATCTTGTATCATTTCTGAGGGTAGAATCATTACTATTTATGTTGATGCATTGTTTTATGGTATGTCAGAGACATAGTATATACTTCTTGCTATGGCCTTACCATTGTGCAATGACCAACTTGTGATGTAACCAGGTTACCTCTAATTCTTAGGAATAACAAGGAATTGCTATTTTCTCCTAGAGGAAAAAGTGGAAATGCGCTTCAAAAATTTTCCATAACTAAACAAGTGTTACATGGCATCTTAGTCCTCGCCTAATTAACAAAGTAAATTTAGATATTAAATTTGTATAAGGTTATATAGAAGAAGTCGGTTTGTGAGTGTTTTTTCTTCTTCATTAACAACTTGTCGAGAAAAATTAGACAGTGAAGTTGTATAAGGATATACAAAAAAAATTTGTTTGTGAGTGTTGTTTCTTCTTTATTGACAAAGTTTAGACACTTAGAAACAAGTTGTAAATGTGGAACATTAGCATTAATAAAATAGCATTTATAATTGCAATTGAAAAAATACGTAAATATGCATAGAACATTGACCCCAATGAATTATCAATTACAATTTGTAATTAGATATCTAATATCTAACGTTATCATTAATGAAATAAATTTTGAAACAAAATTAAATAATATCTCCTCATGACCTATTTCTTCATTTTCCTTAGATGATTTCTTCTGAGAAGGCTAACCTCCTTCTATAGCGATGGATGCATGAAGCCTTTCTTCATTCTTCTTTATTGCATGGCACTCTCTTGCATAATGACCCTTGTTTT
Organism: Pseudotsuga menziesii; assembly: GCA_001517045.1. Lineage (NCBI taxonomy): Eukaryota > Viridiplantae > Streptophyta > Pinopsida > Pinales > Pinaceae > Pseudotsuga > Pseudotsuga menziesii. The sequence goes on from LPNX010400971.1 coordinate 62,420, forward strand.
GATAGTAGCACCGAGCCTTGGATTTTAAAAATATTTATTGAATTCCTTCTTCTTTGAATGGAATAAATTCTTGGGAGCGAATGGCTTCCTCCCTTTCTTCATTCTTGTTGTGAGGGAAAGATTCCCCTCTTTAGTGCACACTACCTTGCTTTTCATGCACCCCTCTTCTTGAATGAAAGCATGCCATAACCTTTAGAATTTAGGATGCTCTTCTCGACCATTTACCGCAACCAAGAATGTCTCCCATGAGGATGGGATCCCATTAATGGCAGTTTGAAGAAGATCATATTCTTTCATTACTACTCCAAAAATAGAAATCTTGATTCTCCTTGAAGTTGGCTCGCCCTTCATTGGTGATAGGATCTTCTACCATAGAGGATACAAAGGTATCCAAATCATGCTCTTCAAGTATGTTCAACACTCTCACCTTCCATGTGTTAAAGTTGGAAGTGCCTTTGAGTCGGTCTTTTGGTCAAACAAAGATCAATTTCATGGCTCCAATATTTTTCTCAACTCCTTAATGATCACGTAGGCTTTAGTTTGTTGCACAAAACTAAACTCCTTCATGCCCTATGCTCTGATACCATGATAATGTTTTGAGAAAATATGGAGAGATTCAAACTTTATTTATTTTTATCAATCAATCACTGCACAAATGAATCTCATAAGAAAAACCAACCACATAAATTATTCAACCATATGAGACAAGATTTACCTTGGGAAAACCCTCCAAATACAAAGGATGCAAAACCTAGTGATTCTTTGAGTATAATAGATAGACTTGCAGAGAATGATTTACAACACATTAGCATATTTTCTGATAAGAGAGAACACAGAGCAATAGATAACAAAGATCATCTACAACAATTGTAATGAACTTTCCAAGTTCCCGTCACTTTAATAACAAGTCAAAGCCTCAGCCATGCAATGTTTTCCTGAAACTAGTGCACACATGCACTTCAATTTCAAATTTGCCTTCAAGGGTGCCAAGTCAATTCCTTGGATTCTTCTTCATGCACAAGACATGCGGCATACCCTTCCAATAATAGCTTTAATTGATAGTTAACTGATATAAGAGTGAAATTAATCTCTAAACGAGTGTTGATCACTTAGTTAACGGACTAGCTTAAGTGTTATGGTGCTTCACCTCAAGTGTCATCAGTGCTTCACTCTTAGTGTCATCAATGCTTCACTCTTAGTGCCATCCATGTAAATCACTATTTTTATCTTTGCATGGATCACGGAGAGATTTTTTATTTAATTGATGCATTCTTATTTACAACTAAGGATTTAACTAAATCTTTATCAATTCGAGTTCACTAGAGGCATACATAGGAAATTCAAATTATTTCTCTCTCTATGCTTATCTTTATCATTTATCATTTACGACATGGTCCACATGTGTATTTATTATTTATCCATCTCATCATATTATACTCAGAATAATTGTCATGCATATTGATGATCATATCATGTTACCCTGGACCATAGTCGTATGCTATTCACCCTATAGATTATTGGCCTCTAGAAGATAATTAATAACTTTATCCATATCAAATGACCATGGTTAGTAATATATCACACAGTATCACCACTATAATAGGTAAAGAATTATACCTTTACAAATGGAGATCCATCTCATAGGGTACCATCTATGAGAATCATTGACTTGATACAACACAAGTTTGGAGAATGACTCCTGATGATGTAGAAACAACATAGGGGTTTAAGGCGAGCAACGCTCAGAGGACTCTCATTGCAGAGCCAAGTTTTTAGACTATTCCATTTCCATATGTTTCAATTTGATTTATTCCCTCATTTTATTAAACAATAGGAGCTTAATTTATGTGTCAACTTTACCTAATTTTCATCATCATAGGGAACATGTATTCGTAAGGTCATATAACACTTTCATTAATAATGACCATGCACATGAGATGAAGACATTCACAATGTTGTAAGATTTACAAATAATGTATAAGTGAACTAGTATTATACTCATATTTATATTTATAGTTAGCACAATGAAATCCCAAATTTTAAACTATAATGATCCTAAATCATATTTTAGCTCACTAACTCTCTTACACAAATTTTCAAAACAACTAGTTGACACGTGGGAAATTTACAAGTTGAGTGAGGGAGTAAATTGGGGTTTAGGTAAGATCAGTAAGGAAAGGAAGGATATTGATGGTTAAGGTTCCTAAGAAAATGTATGTTGGGCCCTTTTAGGTTTCGAACATCAGCTCGGTTGAAGTCGACTACTAGGATTCTAGGAGTCCCAACCTGTGCCAACTAAAACCTTTACAAACAGTCTCCAAGAAACCAGTGGCTATGAGAGGGATTAAGGATACTTATGGAACTATGTCATGAATGTATATATAATTATTTCCAGCTTTAAACATATTAGAAACAACTTAAAAGGATTATGAAGGTTGCATTAGTAAAACTAGTTTCTAGGACAACTCAAGGGTTTTGTCTTCTGGCCCTTCCAAACAGGTGAAGGCATTTATGAATTATTTGCTTCATAATTTCTATATTTCTATATTTATTTTAATATTTCATCAGAACATATGACAATAATTCATTACTGTGAGGCTGACTTATGCATTAAACAGTGAGACTAGTCAAAACTAGGTGCAAATCTAGGCAAGGTTGAGTAAAACCATGTAAAACTCACTCAGAATAATTTAGATTGCCCTGAAAATTACAGAGAATATTTTTAACATCAGATAAAAACCATTGATTTCAAAATCACTCTCAAAAATAGTTTATATATCATTATTTAACAAGATGCATCAATACAAGGCATTTTAGAAGCTACAATCAATGAGAGACTTGGAGATTCGAACCCTTAGATGACTTCAATTACTGGAAACTTCAGGATCTGGTAAATAGACATTCCATATTTTCATTAATTGCTTAAATACACTAATTCCCACTCATAACTTCAACTCCATTTCTCATACAAGAAAATAAGCTCAGTTAGTCTTCAAGATTCGAATGGAGACTCTCCAAATATACAAGGGAATTCGAATAGAATTGAGGATGAATGCAGGACCCGCAAACAAACTCCATTAATGGTTTCACTAGATTCATGAACAAACATAGAAAAATAATGCTAATGGGAAAATATCCCAAATCTCAGTTGAGGCACATCACTCAACCATTGAGTAGCAGAGCTCTCAAGACAAAATTCAAATGACCAAAAGTTGTGATGTTGACGTGATATCGTTGTTTTACATCATAATTAGGCATCAAGGTCAAATTGGCTCAATAGGTGGGCCACTTCCATTCCCAATGCTCCCTCATGAAGGAATTATGAACTTTATTGCTTTGTCTTCTTAGCTTTCCTGACTTGCCAATTGTCTTGCTTTTTCTCCCTTGGAAATTACACCCTCTTGTTCCTGCTTTTAGTTTGACTTTCCTTTTATCATTTTTGGAAATTTCTCCCTCCTAATTTTAGGCTGACGTTTATTTCTCCTTTTTTGGAAACTGTGCCTCCTAAGTGTTGTCTTCTTTTCATCCTGACAACTTTTCTACATTTTCCTTCTTTTTGCACTACTTTTCTGGCTTACTTCTTTTTCTGCCACTTTCTATATTTTTCCTGGATTTATCGATATTTCTTTATTTTCCTTTGGTTTCCATTTACAGTGACAACTCATTGGGTCCACAAGGCCCCATGCGCCACCTTATCCCCTAGTACATTCACTTATCACAATTTTTAATTAAACTCATAATAATAAAAATAATTTAAATATTTATAATCCTAAGTTTGGAAAATTTAAATACTAAGGGTAATTACTTTATCAAAATGACCACTTAGCAATTAATTTAGTATCCCGCTAGGGATCATGGGGTTCCAAAGGACTATGGGGCTCTCCATGGTGTTATCACAAGGTTTGGGGACATTATAGTCCTCCCTCCCCAAATTTGCTTGTCCTCAAGAAAATGAAAAGATGCATGATGAACATAAGCACTCCCTCCAATATGCTACTTCAATAGGATGATGCATCTTGTTCTTGAGCATTATCTTCAAGCACATTGATGAAGAGAAAATTAGGAGAAGTATTCATGGGAAGCATATCACCACTTCCTTGATTTCTTAGTATATGTTTCCTATTGACTAACATTGGGATGTTCAACCAACCAGGCACTAAGGCCATCATATTTTTGTTGCTATGCTCTGGTTACAAATTAAACTTAGTGTGATAACAAAGTACCAATGATACTAGGATCCCAAATCATGTAAAAAAACACAAAATTCAAGATACATCTTCCAATGCGCCCGGCAAGTAAACCACAAGTACACCCAAAGAAGTATCCAACATGTAGGAGAATTGGAACATGATACCACATAGATGAACTCATGTGAAGAAAGGATCACTTGCTCCATCAATCCAACATATAAATAGCCGCTCCAAAGACAAGAAATTCCAAGGTCACATTGCTTGCATTGCATCCCCATTAGTGAGAATGCCATCCAACAAAAATCCTTAGGAAAAAGTATGCCTGGATCCCACTTCCTCAACTACAAGTATCCATGTGGTAGTGTCAAGGGTGGAAAATTGACATCCCAAGGAATGTCAATATCCCATTATCTATTTTGCATCCTCCTAAGCATCATCAACACCATGAAGAAACCATCACCATGAAAGGTAATATGAAGGATAGCAACAACATCATGAAGAATGACTAGATCACGCAAGTGACATAGAAGTATGTCACCCTCCAAGATAAGATGAAACATAGATAGATTCTCCATCATAAAATACATTTCCCCAAGGGAGGCTTAATCCAAACAAGTCTCTCCAATCTCCTAGGAAGGTTCTTATGTGCCCAATGCACACGAGAATCAAATATGAAATCAATGAAGCTCAAGTGACAAGAGTGAAAATCCCATGTCCAACCACAAGAAGGGCAGGAATCACCCAACAAACAAGGATTCCCAAGCTGCTCACAATAAAATGATGCATAAAAAAGATCTCCAAGAATGCAAGCAGGAAATACAAACATGTGTCTCCTCATACAACAAGGGAATGGAATGCCACTCAAACCAAAAGATCCATGTGAACACATCCAATGGCTCAACTCTTTGCCACTGGTCAAAGGGTACAAGCATTCATCCAAATATGTGGATTTCCTCCATAGAGGCCACCTTATGTAAGAAATATGTCTCAAAAACTTCTCTTGGTGCCTTTCTTGCATAGCTTCCTTCCACCGACCATGATCATAATTTTTTATGCATGAATACTCCATGTGTGACGTGTAATCTTCCACCCAATCCATATGTGTATGAATGGCATAAAATGGCAGCAATATGATCTTGTGTTGCTTCTCCGTCCATGAGTCTTCCTCATATAGAGAAATATTATGATCCCCCAAGAATGGAACTATTACACAACTACAATGGCTCAACTCTCTACCACTGGGTCCACTCAATGGGTGCAAGTGAATTAAGGAAGCACCAAAGAATGCAAGTGGATGCCTTTGTTTCTGCTAGGAAGGGAATGGTACATTCATCAAGTCATCATGAACACACATGGGAGCCTCATGCTCCTCATGTGGCACCAACAAGGAAAGTCCCTTCACCCCATGTTCATCCCCAAATGATGTGGCTGAATTAAAGTTGTGGGGTGAAGAATTGTGAACCAACCTCATATATCTGCAATTCTCATCCACCCAAATTATGGTTGTATCTTCTTCATCACTAGTTGGTCCAACTAAGGTGATCTCATCTGATTCTTCCATGGAGAAGAGACTCTCTCCAGGAAACAAATCAAGTTTTCTCTAGGAAAGATCAAGTGCTTGGTTCTCATCAAGCTTGCTTGCACACTCCTCAAGCACATGCAAAACTGAATGCATCTCATGATCCACCATCTCATGAGGTTCCTCCATATGATCAAGAATGAAATAAACATTGTGAGGATGGATAAATGGTATGTAGGATGGTAGATGTGATCTTTGCAACTTTTCATGAAGTTTCTCTATCTCCATCTTGGACTCTTGGAGTGCACATTAAGTGCTCTTCAAGGAATCCTGGGTGGTCATCAAAACATCATTGAGGTTGTAAATATCCTTTTCATCCTTCAAGGATTCTCCATGAAACACCTCAACAATATCAAACAAGTCATATCTATCAGAAATCAATTGTAAGAAGTCACCTTGGATTGTAGACAATGCCTTTCGAATCTTATCCTTGCCTTCAAGAAAAGTTTGATCTTCCAATGAAGCAGTTATCCAACACTGATGTGACACTGAATCATGTGTGTCATGGAGAAGGTGTAAGGACTCTTGAATCTTATTTTCATCCATATTCAAAGGCCAGGAAAATGAGTGTGGTTCTTGAGGAAAAGCATCCCCTTCTTCTTTATTGCAATTACCTTGTAGTGACTTGCACTCCTCTTCATGAATATTTTTTTATGCTTTCCCACCTGCAAGTTTAGATGGTTCATAGCTCTCCACAATGGTGATAGTGGGATTTGGATGATCACTTATGTTAAACCTCTCTTCATTGCGACACAAGGAAATACAAAGATCAGAATTGCGTACATCCCTTTGCATGATTTCTTCCTCTAAATTCTCTATTTCACACCCAACTGGTGTGGGCTTGTCTTCCACTTCATTATGATGTTCAAATGATGATTCTAGATCTAATCTATGTTCTTCTTTTGTATCTGATCCAAAATATTCCTTATCACAATTGAAAGAATCCTCCTCCTTTGTAATGATTTTGAGATCACCAACAAAGAAACTAGAAGTAATTTTACCTCCCACATTGCCAACAACCAGATGTTGAACCTTTGGGTCTTCAGTTTTGCATGGTCCTTCTTCATATTCTTCTTGGAGTAATGGGACACAAGAAGGATCTTCCTGGTCATCTTTTCTCAAGATAATTTAGGTTCCTCCATATTGAATGGTACTATGATCATCACTTGTGGATATTCTTCTTGAAGAGAAACCAAATAATCTTATAATGCTTGAACATGTAGATGGATTTGTTGAATCTTCACCTTTCATCCCTTCTTTTCCCTCTTTACGTAGAGAGGTGGAACAACTTGGTTCCTCTATGGATGGCTTGTTTCTCTTGAAAGAATGCTCATAAACATTCATCGGCTAGAATCCATACTTGAAATAACTATATTATTTGAAAGAAATGTTTGCACAAATCTCCTTACCCAAAGCTAGATACTCCTGGTAGCAACGAGGCATGTTTTCACATGCTTCTTTCCCCTTTGTCAAGTATTTCTTAACCATTGAAGATTCATCCCTGATTTATTATTTGTATTCTTGTCTATATACTTCATCATAGACATCCCTTAGTAGGCCTTTGTCAACATAGAGGAATTTGTCTTCTTCATACAATCTACAGTACCCTTCATACTGTTCATCATAGTCATCATCATGCTGCTTATAGGAATCACCATCAGAGTAGGAAATGGCTGCGATTTTGTTCAAATTGAGATATTACTTTCCACATGAGTGGAGGAAAGTTATTTGATACCACTTTAATGATCCTAAATCATATTTTAGGCTCACTAACTTTTACATTTTTTTTCAAAACAACTAGCTGACAAGTGGGCAATTGCAAGCTAAGTGGGGGAGTAAACTGGGATTTAGGTAAGATCAGTAAGGAAAGGAAGGATACTGATTGTTAAGGTTCCTAAGAACATGGATTTTGTGCTCTTTTAGGTTTCAAACATCATCTAGGCTGAATTTTACCACCAGGCATCTAGGAGTCCCAACCTATGCCAACTAAAACCTTTACAAACAGGCTCTAAGAAACCAATGGCTATGAGAGGGCTTAAGCAGACTTATGGAACTATGTCATGATTGTATATATCATTATTTTCAGGTTTAAATATATCATAAAAAACTTAAAAAGATTCAGAAGGTCGCATTAGTAAAACTATTTTCTAGGACAACTCAAGGGGTTTGTCTTCTGGCCCTTCCAAACAGGTGAATGGGGTATTTGAATTCTATGTTTCATAATTTGTATCTTTATGTAGGTATTCTAAGAGTGCATCGGAATATAAATTGTATCAATTCATTATTATGAGGTTGACTTATGCATTAAACAGTGAAACTAGTCAAAACTAGGTGCAAATCTAGGCAAGGTTGAGTAAAACCATGTAAAACTCACTCATAATAATTCATGTTGATATGAAAAGTAAATATAATATTTTTAACATTAGATAACATCCATGGATGTTGAAATCACTCTCAGAAATAGTTTATATAGAATTCTTTAACAAGATGCATCAATACAAGGAATTTTAGAAGCTACAATCAATGAGAGACTTGGTGTTTCGAACCCTCAGATGTCTTCAAGTACTGGAAAATTCAGGATATGGAAGATACACCTGAAATAATGCCATTAATGGCTTAAATCCACTAATTCCCACTCATAAATCTAACTCCATTGCTCATACAAGAAAAGAAGCTCAATTAGTCTTCAAGATTCGAATGGAGACTCTTCATATTTGAAATGGAATTCAAATAGACTTGAGAATGAATTAAGGACCTGAAAACAAACTCCATTAATAACTGCACTAGCTTCATGAACACACATAGAACAAGAATTATAAAGGGCACATATCCCAAAGCTCAGTTGAGGCACACCACTCAACCATTGAGTAGTAGAACTCTCAAGATAAAATTCAAATGACCAAAAGTTGTGATATTGATGTGCTATCATTTTTTATAGCATAATTAGGCTTCAAGTTTGAATCAGCTCAATAGGTGTCCCACTTACCTTTCCCAGTGCGCCCTCATGAAGGAATTAGGAACTTTCTTGCTTTGTCTTCCTAGATTTCTTGACTTGCCAATTGTCTTGCTTTTCCTCCATTGTAAATTGTGCCCTATTATTCTTTCTTTTATACTGACTCTCCTTTTTCTCATTTTTGGAAATTCACCCTCCTAATTTTAGGCCGACTTTCCTTTCTCCTTTTTGGAAACCGTGCCTCCCAAAAGTTGTTTGTTTTTCATCTTGACAGATTTTCTGCACTTGCCTTCTTTTTGCACTACTTTTTCTACCACTTTCTATATTTTTCCTGGCTTTATGGATATTTCTTTTTCCCCCCTAGTTTCCATTTACAATGACAACTCATTGGGTCCACAAGGCCCCATGCACCACCTTAGGCCCTAGTACATTCACTTAGCACAATTTTTAATTAAACTCGTAATAATAAAAATAATTTAAATATTTATAATCCTAAGTTTGGGAAATTTAAATACTATGGTTAATTGCTTTATCAAAATGACCCCTTAGTAATTAGTTTATTATCCCACTAGGAACCATGGGGTTCTTTGTGGTGTTATCACAAGCTTTGGAGACATTACATAAACCAGATATCTTCACCATTATATATTCAACAACATTTTTTCTTATAGTAAATAAAAAATATCTCCAACACTTGCATCCTATATACTTACTTTTCTACTAATATATCATTACTTATGACCCATCCACATCTTCAAACTCATACTCTTGTACCTAAATTATATAAATTATAAAACAAGATTGATATGCCATAGTGCAAGAGGGCACAAATTCTCAATAGCATGTGGTATCACGATGTAGTACATAAGAACTTTTGAAAGAACTAGAACCTATAATTCCTTTTCTCACTAACATGTGGTATCACAATGAACTTTCGAAAGAACTAGAACCTATAACACAATTTCTCTATGGAATGCAACAGATACAACACAACATTGTAACCCTATATTAACATAAACGAGCAATGGGAAACATAAATGTATTCTAGTTAATTAAATATTGTATTTTTCGTATTAAAATAGTCTTTAAGAAGTCCATTTACTTTTGTGTGAGGATAACCAAAATAAAATCAAAATTAATTTGGAAGATGTATAAATACGGAAAATAAAAATAAAAATCAAGCAAGAGCCACAAGGTGGAAATGTCTTTGACTTTGCGAATAGTTGTTGCTATAAGATGGAAACTATAGAAACAAGAACTTAGATACTCAAGGGCTTGTCTATTGGTTAATGTGACTATGTAAACTAAAATCAAATAGAGTTAATTTAAGACAAATCTAGAGCCCTCGAATTCTATTTGGCTAATCAAATTTATATAGAAAGTGAAAATAATTTACAATTTTTTTCGCTAGCGTACAATTGACTTCCTTTTTCTATACCATAACTAAACAAATTTACAACATTCACTGGGTTGTTTTATTATGCAAGAAGTCTCAGTAGGGCCTTTCCCCTAGGGTGTTGGTCACTACCCATGATTTTGTGAAAATGGTTGATACTTTTATTGTGAAAAGCATATAGAAAGCATGGGAGACCATTAAGTACTAAGTGTATGCATCACAATCATCTATATTTTGGAGAAAAAAAGTAGTTAGCCTAAGAATGAGAATCGTGTTGGTGCACTTACCTTCCTCAATGGATTTTTTTTCTAGGGCTTATAAAAGGAATGCGCTTCCATGAATTCACTCGATTTGAATTGTCATTAAGCGTACTTAAAAAAACAAGCTCTATAAGCCACTATACCGACTCTCAAAGATGATAAACATGCTAGAAATAGGTCATAAAGTACTAGGATAGGGTTATAGAGATTTTGATTAGAATGACTATCTTTTTTACCTTAGCTAAAATTTAATAAACTAAAGTTGCTCGTCATCATGATTATGAATAACAACCCAAAAAACAATTTTTTAGTAGCGTAAACTACTACTTCTTAAATATATTAAAATTAACATTTTTTTATATCTTTTATATTCTTAATCCATTGAGCTATTTTTGAACTATAAAATATAAATTTTTGATTAACAAAAAGTTAAATTTCATTAAATGAAAATAAAACGTACATTTTAAAATATTAAAGGGCAATTTAAATTCATTGCACTAACTTATTTCAAACTTGTCACCCTTCACTGGCTGAGACAAAAACCATCTGTGGTATCCAAAAATATTTCATACCTCCAGAAAGCACCAAGAGTATTTAAGTTTAAATAATGTTAAGGATGGATGGACACAAGTCCGTATACTGGTCAAAATAAAATGATACTATACATTTTTTTATTATATTTCCTTGCAATATTTAAATGTTAATCATGTATTATACCAAACTGAATAGAAACTAAAAACACACACATACATAGGAAATTGAAAAAAACATATACTAAAAGTGTATAAACACTGCATCTTTTTGGAAGAAAGTACAGTTACAATATAATCATAAATGGACTACTATAGTTTCTTGAATAGTAACACCGAAAGAAATACTTGAGATTGCAAAACAAAAAGTCCATTACATTCAGGGAATGCTCTTATAATGTGGATTATTTATCCATTTTATATTTATAAATCACAAATATCTAGCATTCCCTAATTTCAATGGTAGAAGTTCTGACACAGTCTTTGCAACGCACAGTATGTTCTCGTCGTTTCCCCACCTACAAAATACAATAAAAGAAATTACAATTATTATCTCAAGTAAATAAGGTTTCACATGCCAATTATTTGGCATACTTGGGTCTTCATATTAAAATCATGATATCCATCTTTACATTCTCACCATTTTACCATTCTGTACAAATACAAAATGGTCAAAATCTTCTTCCAACTCCAACTATTCTCTGACTTCAAATAGTGTCCAATCCTCCTCCATTGATAATGTTCTAAATAATTCACCATTTTTCATAACATCAACTTAAACTATTAGAGAATGTCTTCTGTCACCATCATCATGTTCATTTGGAACCCAAATCCATTTCCCCATTTGTTGAACTAGTCTCCACCTACGAAATTTAAATGAGAGATATAATATATGTCTTGAAATCCTATACCTGAAAGAACCAAATGAAAATGTTGTATCATTTGTTACATTCATAAGTAACTGCCTCTTTGCCTCAACTAACCCTAAAAATTAAGAAGCGGGATAAAATTTAAAAAAGGAATATTGAAATGACTTACTTGAAAGACAAGGTGTCGTGACTCAATCTGCACTGTATTTCTTCTCCACTTTGGTCATGTACTCTTGTATCCCACCCAGTGAAAAAAAAATTTGTAAGTAGCTCATTGGAAGTATTTGAAGTAGCATACATTTTACCAGTTTTCCTTATCGACTCCTCCTTATGAAACATATGAAAAAACATAGAGAAAGGCATGAAAATGCCACTACGTACGCGGATGCCGCCTTTTTCTTTCATTCCAATTTGCATTTCTGAAAATAACTTGTAACAAAAAGAACTTACTAAAGAATCATCTACACTTGGCCATTCCAATAAGTTGAGTGAAGGTAAAGGGATCTCTTTGAGATATCCACATAATCCAATTGTTTTCGAAAGAATGTATTCATATTTGTAAAAGAAAATACCTTCCTTATTTAACCATGCATGATCCTTACCAACATAGAGTAGTTCTGCAATTTTTTAATGAACAACTTGGAAAACACTCGTTATGCAATCAGCTGGATCCCATTCCTTCCAATTTGATATGCATAAATCTGAGGTAAATGTAATATATTCATGTTTCTATAAAAGAAAAATAAGGAGATTTGAAAATCCTAGAATCTTTCAATAAAAATTGATCATCAAAAACTATGATATCCAAATTGATCATCCATACTCACAATTACAATCAATTCTGGGAAAATCTGGTTGAATAAAAACTTTCTCTTTTGACATCTCTCTATAATCATAGACATGTGCCACTTGAATCTTTGCCACTTGTTTTCCTCCATTACTCATCTTAAATCCTTTTACCAAGCCTTTCCAATGGATTTTAATGTCATGCAAATGCCTTTTTTTATTCCATGGCTTCCAATTGCTGTTGGTTTCATTGTTACCCATGACCCAACAGATATTGGAATCCAAACCCATTTTCCTTCATCATCAGTTTTGTTGTATAACACAACTGATTTCAACTCACTCCTGGGACGTCGTTGAGCCATTGATTTCTGCAACATAAAAATTAAATAAAAAAATGTTTAGTATGCTCTTTCTATTAAAAAAACTTTCAAATAAGGATTGTGTAAAGACAACAACTTTTAAATTGTCTAGCAAATATATCTACTATGGTAGGGTCCATAGAACTAGGGCCAACTCTCCTAAAAACCTTCTCCTAAGATCAACTCTCCTCCTCTTCATACGGTATGGTTTTGGGACTGAATAAGGATACTTTCTCACATAAAATATGGTTAGATGCCCTTCTCGCCCTTCAACTAGTATGTTGTTATAAATTGTCCTCACAGCCCTTAATTTGTAGCAAAATCTAAAGTAAGATGACCTAACAAGGTCCATACACATGATGATCTTCACAAATCATGAGCATGAAGTCTTACTACTGGAACACAAACTTGTTTAAGACCCCCATATCACTGTCAAGGACTGTCATAAAGCCATTCTTAATGTTTCCTTTCAACAACATTCTGTAACACCCCGGTTTTGACCCCATTTGCATGATGTATGTAATGTAATTAATCGTGGTGAGGAGCTAAAGGAAAAAACCCCACCATCGATTTGGTTGTGTATGTTTCGGCAATAGGGATAGTTGCCGATGGTATATCATGCTATCTGGCACATTATAGTTTGGAATCATGTAAATACACACATCAATTAAAATAAACCTATAGCCAGCTACGACGGTGCAACGTTAAAATGAAAAGGGCATGATTCCAAAGGATAAGGGGGGAAAATGATGAACCTTGAGTCATGGGGGAAAAAGCTACATGCCATCACCATGTCTATTTTTTCCACCTTCCCTTGTCTCATCCAACCACCTTTTTAATGTTCTGCTGAGTTATTGAGGTATTTATTGCTGGAAGTGGAGGGTGGCAGGACTGTCAGTCTTTTCCACACGCTCACTCCACCAGTCCTCTCTCCACCTTCGTGTGGGTAAGGGAACCCTCACTATGCACTCTCTGGGGGTCTTTTGGTGTTCACTCTCACACAAGGGACGTGCATAGGGGGCCATTTAAGCTACCTCACGTAGGGAGTCGGCGTTTTTTCCTCCACCATTGACGGACTATGAAGAATCGCTATGGGTTTCCTTTGTTGCTGATGGACTGTTGTTTCCATATTTGTTGGCTGTGTTCTTTGCCCTCACGCATAGATTGATGGAGAATCGGTTCTTTCCCCATTTCTATCGGTGTAACTTTCTTCAGTGTTTGCGTTGAGGAGCTGTGTGTTGTGGGATTTAGATGTTGGACAGTCGTTGACTTCCACATCCGTTGGTTGAGTCCTCCCATGTCTATGCTGGGAGTTCTGCTTCTACTCCAACTGTGGACTGTGTAAGGTTCTCGTCATTTCCTCATTAGATTGTGGTCTGCATTTATGTCCTTCTTTTGCCCAAGATTGAGAATCAGGCTTCTCCCCTGTTTTGAGCCTGTGTAAGGATGCCATAGTTTTCATTGTGAGTTTGGGCTGTTGATTCACCCTGGTTTTGGGTTGCTTCTTGGTTGCTGAGGCAGCAGACGTCTTTTGGGGATTGTTGTTGAGTTGTTTTGGCCACGCTAGGGCCAAGAACAAATCAGGAGTGTGGTTGGACCTGAACTATGTTTCGCCTTTTGTTTGGGATTGTCACCCGGTTGTCTTTGCCTTCTTCACAGAGCTGTGAATGGATTGTTTTGCTGCGGTATGAAGTGGTTGGTCTTCGAACTGTTGAGAGTGGGATTAGAGGTTGGGTATGCTTGAGAAGACTGGTGTTGAGGCCACCAGCTTAGCATTTAGCCTTCCCTAGCTCCTTGACGACCTGGTAAACCCCACTGTGTGTGAGTTTGGCTGATTGTGTACCTTAGCTATGTGGAAGCATGCATTGACCCTTATTCCTTGAGGAATCATGCCCAGCTCGGGGGTGGCAGTGTTGGTGAGAGATTGATGAGCACGCTGGCCTATGGTTGGGTGGAACGTTGCAATGATGTAGCTGGTTGTGGGGCGAGTTCTTCATTAAAAGATAAGTACTCCTGACTATTCCATCTCTGCAATTATATCTACTATTTCATGAGAAATGATGAACACGTTGAATGCTGGAATGTATATGTTTTCTTCCGCTAAATGTTGAGTAACTATGTATCCTTGTATGTTATGTGCATCTTAGTATGTATTATGTTAAGCTTTTTAATATCAGCATTTATCCATGTTCGTGTTCATGGGGTTGTTTTCCCATTTGTTTGGTTTTAGTAGCGTCCTCTTCACCAGTTGGAGGGTCGGGGACGTTACACATTCCCTGTGAGCAGCACTATGCACTGGTAAGTTTTTGAGTTTAATCTTTAAAATTATTCATTGTTTATGAGTTTAATATTTAAAGTGAGAAATTTATTTGTGCTAGATATAATGAAACATTTAAAGGATATAAGCTCTACAACAGGAGAATAAATGATGTGATCATTGAAAGGAATTCTAAGCTCTTGATAATTTTACCGAGAATGAGTAATGGAAAATCTTCTTCATAGTGTCCTATTTGATATTTTCAAACACTTAATTATAATGATGACCATGACAATGAGCCTTCAGATAATGGATTTTAAATTTTTGAAATGATAATGGATATTCTAGTCTTGATAAGTCTACTCCAACCGCAAGCCCACCACCCCTGATCCAAAGGATACAATGAATTATGCTCTCAATTTGATCAATCACAATAATGCCCTCAATTTTGAAAATGAGTACCATTCAAAACCTTGCTTCAATTTTGGTCCTTCTCAAATTAGGTTATGCTTCAAAATTGGATGTATCCCTACTCCTAGTGACTATTAGGGACTCTCAACGATGTTTACCCATCACACATGCCTCGCAAACACTACTAGGAGAATTGATATGCGAAAACCCTCAGTTATGTGAAGATGACTCATGTATCTCAGCGATCCATAATTGGTGTGACAAATATGAAAGTGTGCTAACTTATTGTCATCATTAGAATTGGCCACCATTGTAGTGAATTAGCATTTTACTGCATGGAACCAAAGACAAGTCCACTAAACCATCAAAAAGATACCAAATTTCACCCTACTCTTTGACTACATGCCATTTGTGAAATATAGACCTATTAAAAAATAGACATGCCAAATGATGGTTCTATTGCTCATGCCAAGGATGCCATTTCCAATGGTAGTGATAGGTTTCATCATTAATCATATTGATCAAAGATATGTAGTAGGCCAGTACCTTGTAGCACATTGTGTTTTGGATTGCAAAGGCCATTTAAAGGTTGATTGAATATGTAGTTTGTTTCACCTATGTATTACAATCGGTTCCATTTTGATATATTCATCCTTACATGGAATATCCATGAGGAGACTTTGCCTATTTTGACTCTAATGGTTTGGATCTTTAAGATAATTTGTGTCCATTAAAATTTTAATATTTTATGTATTTTGTAGTAAATCAAGTCATTAAATTCAAAGTGGTCTGAGTCTGAGTTTACCCTTGATCAATTCCTAGTCTAAGTTACAAAACATTGCTCCAAACACAACATTTTGACTGTAAACAGTCTTATTAGTTACTAGCTTCTGTTACCCCCCTATTTGCATGGGTGGTTACTTGGAGGTTTGCTGAGCTAACCTGGGTTGATTCTTATATTGTTTGAGCATGAGGAAGGGTTAGTGTCACCATTATGAGCATGTCTGGCCACTTTTTGAGAATTTTTTACGGTGGAAATGACCTTGTTCCTTAATTTGGACAGTCTTCTGGGCATGTCACAGCACTAAAAAAATTAATGAGCAACATCAAAGGACAAGATATTCAATGTTGGGCATAGTCTGGGCAGATTAGAAGGATGAAAATAGTCCCAAAAGTAATTGTGGGCACTTCTTAGCCCTCAAGAAACCTCCTCTTTGATACTCGGGCATGATTTGAGGCCATTCTTCCAAACAACGGTCATAAGCAAGTGTAAAGAATAACTGTTTGAGTCCTGAGCAAAGTTGTACCATTCTGAGCATGTCTGGACACTTTTTGAGAATTTTTGAGGGTGAAAATGACCTTGTTCCTGAATTTAGATAGTCTTCTGGGCATGTCACAACACTAAAAAAATAATGAACTGCAGCAAAGGTAAAGATATTCAATGTTGGGCATAGTCTGGGCAGGTAAGAAGGATGGAAACAGTCCCAACAGTAATTTTGGGGACTTCTTAGCCCTCAAGTAGCCTCCTCTTTCATACCTGGGCATGATTTGAGTGTACCAGCAATGTAGATGAATTTGAGGTTATCATTCATGATCAATCTGTAAACAATAGCGATGAAGAGGGTCATATATTAGATATGAGCACAATTAATGCTCTTCTAAGCATACATCAGCCCCTGACTGTCCTAAAAAAGAATCAAATAGAAACCATAAATAGTTTTGGGCACATTTGGGGACTGTCATGTTGTCAACAAGCCCTAAACAGCCATAAATATTTGATGTTGGGTGTAATTCCTAGGCATTATTGTGTGTGGAACAACTCTGTGCTAATTTCTGGCATTTTTGGGACCTTTTACACCCTTATAACAACAATGGTGAGCAGCTAAAGGACCTTATTCTCAAATCTAGGCACATATCAACATGTAAACACATCACTCTGAGTGAGTTCCATATAATATTAAATTTATATGCATTTAGCAACCAAGCAAGTCAAAGAAATATCAGCTCAAGACTTCTTTGTTTTGATTGAAAAATGGAAATTGTTAAAAATGATGGGGGTTATAATGTAATGGACGAGATGGAAATGAATGACAAAGAAATGCATCAAGGATATCTCTTCTAAATTCTATTTTATGCATAATGAGACCATGTGCCATAAGACAATTCATAAAACAAAGAGAATTACATTAATGATTCCTATCAATTAATTAATTAATCATGTTAATTATGATAGCCATGGATTGGAAGTGAAATAGTTAGTATTACTAGTCATTTCAGGGGTAAATGAGTACGGGGAATGATATTTTAAGCACAGATTTTCTCCTGGGATCATCATGTTTTGCACAATGCTTCCAAAGTCCGGTATCTTGGCTCAACATAATGAAAAACACTTAGCCTTGGACCCATACCAATAGTGTTAGTGAAGTATCATGCCTAGACTGGTCTTGGTTCCCACAAGGAATTGTGCTTCACTCCCCAAGGTGAAATCGATGTCTCTAGAGGAAAAATTAATTGCAACAAGTGTGTGCTCGCTCCAAATCACTTATTAATGTTTCCATCGACAAAAAGATCTCTGGATCTTTGGGTTCCTTCCTACTCTATAGGATGACACATGGTGAGTATGGGAAAGTGTCAGGGAAAATGAGCCCACTAGTAAGAAAAATTCTACATAGGTATCCCCAAGGGAAAAACACATCTCTTATTTCTCTGGTACAACTCCTTCACCTTATATTTTTTTCATGATCCTGCCTATATGGAGTGTGCATTTGTTAAAAAAAGGCCCTACAGGCAAAACAAAGTGCTTACTTTCATGTTGTAGACTTCTATCTTGTTTGTTTTGTCTTTATAAACCATTTGAGCATATGAGGAGTCGAACAAAGTTTCTCTAAGGTAACTACCTAACTTACGTGTTTTCACTTGCTAAGGAAAAAATTAATCACTAGCTATTTTGGTCCACTGTTGTAGCTGCCTAACTGATTTGATTTGCATTTAATTTATATTTTTAGTTTTTGTGGGGTCTATCAAATAAATCCTAAGCCATAATCACATCCTTTGTTTCCTTGACACACTACTGCAACTACCCCATTGTGAGTCTAAGCACTGACAAAGCCTTTACCTCAAGCAGATCCGACATATTTGAGACATGTGAAAATTGTCCAAAAGTAGTTAGAGTTGCATTCATTCTCTCAGCTGCACATTCAAGATGGTGAAGGTGTAAGATGTGAGGCTCAAATGGCCAATATCTATGCATCAGTAAACTAGTCTTCAAAGGAAAACTGATAAATGCCATTAACATAGTCAGATCGAATGTAATGCAGACACCATAGGATTGTGAAGACTTGAGGCTCCACAAACTTATTGGGCAGTCTAGAAGTGGTTTTGGACATATGGGATCAAGAAACATGCCTACTAGAGACAAACATAAATGTGTTTAAGTTAAGAAATGAGAAGATGCAGCTAGTGGTAGGAGAGGACATAGTTCTAAGTTAGATCATTCCAATGCAAGATAAATCCATAGTAAGGAGGTCCCAGGGAAGCAAAAAATGCACATGTCTCATGGAAAAGAGGATAAAGGCAAGTTAGTTGTCTCATACAAATGGTTGTATAAGATAAAGCATGCAGCTGACGAAAGTGTTGACAAGTACAAAGCAAGATTCATTGCCAGAGGCTTCGTTTCTAGAGGCTTCTTTTCTCTAGTAGCCAGGTATACTACTATCCGATCATTGACATCTCTTGCTTTAGTACTTGGTTAGGAATTACATCAGATGAATGTAAACACCGCTTTCCTTAATGGAGAAGTAGAACATAAAGTCTATGTAGAGCAACCTGATGGATTTGTTGTGCATTGCAATGAATCTCATGTCTGCAAGTTAAAAATGTCTTGTACGATCTTAAGTAGGCACCTAGAGTTTGGTATGACAAGATCGATGGCCTTCTGAGGAGCTTGGGATTCAATAAGAGTAGTTTCGATCCTAATCTTTATTTCAAACTTGATGAAAATCAGCCTCTGATTTTGGTTTTGTATGTAGATGATCTTTTTCTGACTGGGTTGCTTTCCATACGGGCTTGAGAGGATGTTCTCCATGAGGACCAACCCTTACATGGTTGCTTTCCATGTGATCTTGAGAGGATGTTCTCTATGAGGGCCAACCCTTATAAGGTTTCTTTCCATGTGGGCTTGAGAGGATGTTCTCTATGAAGACCAACCCTTACAGGGTTTCTTTCCATGTGGGCTTGATAGGATGTTCTCTATGAGGACCATCCCTTATAGGGTTGCTTTCCATATGGAATTGAGAGGATTTTCTCTATGAGGACCAACCCTTATAGGGTTTCTTTCCATATGGGCTTGAGAACATGTTCTCTATGAGGACCAACCTGACAAGGTTGATTGCCATATGGGATTGATAGTATTTTCTCTATGAGGACCAATCCATACTAGATTTCTTTCCATATGGGCTTGAGAGGATGTCCTGACTCCTATGTACAAGGACCAACCCATACGGGGTTGCTTTCCATAGGTGGCTTGATGGTGGAGAATATTTCCTTACAAGTATGATGATGTTCCAGAGACCATTATAGTGGCTTGATGATGATATGGAGGAACTTCCATAGATATTTCTAGAGCCACAGATGATTCTACCATACAGGTATCATATGATATATATATTATATATATATATATATACTTGGATTTTTCCAAATAGGTCGGGCCAGTCAGAGTCGACATGTCATGTTATGTTTTATGTGGTCCCACATGAAAAAGGGGCTTCTTTGGAGGAGCGCTTGGACTACTATATATAGAGGGAGCTTCAAGCTCATTCTTACACACTCTCATCACTTGTGTTTCTCTTATGCCATGGTTTGGTAAAAAGGTGTGCAAAAGAGAAGGAGGGTCAAAATTTCTAGAGGGAGACTTTTCTTAGGTTTTTACTCATCTTTTGTTAGGGTTTCCTCTCACCTTGACCTTAGGGTTTGAGGAATACCTTTATATATTGTATGTGACATCTTGGCATATGTATTTTGTGGATTAAATATTTTGGTAGCACTCTTGAAGTGCTTCATCTTGGAGGAAGACATATCTAGGGTTTCATCTTGAGGATTTGGATAGCTCTTTTGGATCAGCTTTGTACTTGGTTTGAACACATCATTAAGGAGATATTTTGTTGGGTTTTCTTCCCCTTGAGGCTTTCCCAGCGTTATATTGGTGTCTCTTGTGCTTTTCTTATCTTGGCATAGATATTTATGTATATGTTTTACATGTATTCTATATGGTGATATTGCTACATGCTTGAAGTAAAAGAGGATATATATATTCGAGAAATATTGTGAAAAAGTATCACTGTCTAAATCATGTCAAGAAATTTAACATGAATTATTGTAGAAAGTGAGGAAGGTGAAAGGAAATGGCCGTAGAAGGTATTCTCAAATCTCAATTGCCCCTTGGAAGCTAGAGCATTCTGATCGCTAGCCCTAGCAAATAAAGTACTGACCTAAGATAATTTCAAGAAGAGGTCATGGGTATGTCCAGGAAGGTATGTGCTTTGTAAAAAATGAGGAGTCAGTGGATCACCTATTACACTTGAATTTTAAAAAAGAAGTGTGGGGAGAGGTTCTCACAATAACAAATGAAAAGGGAAAATTGGAAGGAGAGTCCATCTCTAGTTGTTTCAAAAACTAATGTTTGGATATAACAGTATCAGTCTTCAGAGCATTAGACTCTGTATTGGACAGTTACATGGGTTATTTGGTTAGCTAGAAATGAAATGATATTTCAATGAAAAGGAATTATTTCCAATCTAGGTTAGCCACTTCTCTTTGTTTGTCTACAATTCATCATATTTCCTTCAAAGGAGCCTTTGTTCTAGGATGAAATAAAAGAGCTGGAATGTGTGCCTTATGGGTGCTATTAAAACTTGTCGTGAATAGAGGCATAATAAGAGTACAAATATTAGGAGACTCAAGCTTGTGATTGGCTGGGAAAATGGTGTTTACACGATAGAAAATTTAATTCTAAATCCCATAATGGAAAAAATCAGAGAATTAAGAAGTAGGTTTGAAGACATCTTGTTCCAACATGTGTGCATAAAGCTAAATGAGACAACACACAAATTATCAAAAGAAGCTCTAATATTGCAAGAAGGAAAGTTGGTGACAATGGAAAGTTGAAACAAATGAAGGGAGCACTCTTCCTGAAGAGACCTCATTCCTATTTCAAAATAATCTTGTCATTTTGTTGAAGTGTTCCAAGTGCTAGCTGTAGGATCACAAGTCCTTGCAGAAATTTTGTTCCATATTTTACAAATGAAACTGGCACTTGTTGCCATGCATTTTGTAGGAACACTGTAATATGAAATCGATCATGATGTTCGAAATAGAATAGTTCTATGAGTGTTAAGTTTTTGTTTGTGATTCCATCAAAATGTCAAATATAGCCAGGTATTATATGAAACCTGCAGTAATAGGTCTATATTGACTCTTGAGTCCAAACGAAGAGAAGTAGCAAGTGTGGTGAGAGAACTTCTATTATGTGACAGAAATTTGCTGCAATTATTAAATGTGTGTAGAGTCAATCCAATAAGGGCAAGTTCTTCCTCGAAGGGAGTGGGTGATTGAATGAAAATGTTAGGGATATGGTTCTATTGAGTTTAATATTATATTTTTATTTTCCATGGGCTATTTTATGGTAATAATTTGTAGAATGATGCAAGGCTTTGAGCATATGACTGTATTGATGTCGACTATGGAATTTAGAAGCAAATTATATTACAAACAATATTATAAGTACTATAAAAGGAATGAAAATTTGTGATTTTATGGACTATATCGTCATATTAATTATTCAGTTGACAGTAGAATAGAGGCTGCAGTCTTAGGCATCAAGAACAGAGATACTTTTTAATACATGGTTGTGAGATCATAGGAATTTAGAGATGAGAGTGGCATAGCAGAGGTGTGGTTGCAGACAAACAAATGAAGGAATTAGAGGAAGAGAGAAGCAGCACCAGTAGGCATGTAGGTATAGGAAAAATAGATTTTTTGTAAATGAATTGCAAAAAAAATAATGGCCGCTAAGGTAACTATTCAGTAAGAGTTGGGAAACGTATTGGGACACACCTATAAGAAATAAATTTTGATGATGGAGTGTTTAATGTAGGATGAGGCAACGATGGACATGAAACTAGATCGACGAAGTGCAGCTGAGACGCGATCGATGAAGTGCAGCTGAGATGAGATTTGTTGCTGCCTAGGAATATAGGTGAAGGAAAGCAGCCGCTACTACTGGTTTCAACTGCTCATAATATTCCCTTTGAACCATCCAAACTTCCCAAAGCATGCCCCTACAAATCTCAGATGATTGTAATCGTACTCTATCGGTCAATAATCAAATGTCCTAAAAAAACCACTTCAACAATCCTTGGCGCCAGTGATCAAATTTGAAAGGTGGGTCTTAATTTCAAATGGAAGGGAATTTATTTTTGGATCCCTTCAAAAATAAAGGGTAATATAAGTAATTATATTTCAATTGATAAATATAAATTAATTAAACTCTTCATAAAAAAAATGCAAAAAATAAATATTGTTCTTTCAATTTTTTATAATTTTTAATAATTGAGTATTCCTTAATATTTACATGAAAAAATGATATATTTTCAATAAAACTTATTTTGAACACATTAAGTTGTCATATGTGTATCATTAATTTTACAATTCAGTAATAGAATAACTATTCTATTGTATTTTTTGAAGTTGGAGCACACTTCATTATACAAAAAAAACTACTTAGACTATGTCATAATTATATTGGGGCATCCAAGTTCAATTCAAGCTTGAAAGATCTAAGAATGATAAGGATTGGGAACCTAATAAAAAATAATACACAACTCAGAAAACATTAAAAAAAAAATCCACATACCAAGCAAGTTAGCAAAGCTATCATAACCAGGGTCAGGGCATCAAAATTTTTTGTTCAACATTTGTTGTGAAAGAATACATGTATGGGATGAAGGGGAAATGGAATCAATTCTGAGTCAATTGAATCCTTGCAACTCACTGCATGTCTGAGTCTCAACTATACACCTTTTAAATTGAACCAAAATACCAAAAGAAGTTTATTAATGGCTAGATTTGAGAAAGTTCTAAGTGTGAGTAATTACGGGTTGGAGGCTCTAAAATTTGTTGTGTTTTGTACCAATCCATGATTCATTGAATCGATAGTCACATGTAGTAATTTAATTTATTTAATGAAAACATATAATGCGTATACCCCTATGTCGAAACCATTTTCCATGCCGATGTAGGCCACTACCCTCTTTATTGTCTTATCAAAAGGCATGATAATGAGGAAGAAGACCTAAAATTATGGACTTTGCCTTCAAAAGAATGCATTTCAATCACATTGGTAAGGAGTGATGAGAATATCAATGGAGAAGATAAAAACAAAAACAAAGCTAAAGGGAAAGGCATAGAAAACTTTAGGGTTTCGAAGGGTATGGAAGCTCAGGGTTCTTCCTGACAGGTAAATTCAGACCCATCGCTCTTTGCAATGTTATATTCAAAACCATTACCAAAACCATTACAAACAGACTCGAGCCTCTGCTCCCCAACCTTGTTTCCAAACAGAAATCAGGGTATGTTGAAGGACGCCAAATCCTAGACAGGATTATCCTGTACAATGAAATTATCCACTCCCTCAAAATCACCAAGTTCTCTGGAATGCTCATTAAGTTGGATCTATCCAAAGCATTTGACCAGATCATTTAGAAGTATATGGGAAAAATTCTCTTACCCTTTGGTTTCGACCAGCTCTGGTTCAAATGGATTCTCACCCTCACCTCCACCACTTTCTTCTCCATCCTTGTCAATGGATCACCTTCACCCACCTTCAAGCCAATGAGAGGCATTCGCCAGGGTGATCCTCTGTCACCTTTCATATTCGTTCTTATGATGAAAGAACTTGGATGACTTATCAATGCCAAAATCATCTCACAGTATGTTAAAGGTTTGACCCCCCATGGAATCGATCCCCAGTCTCACTAGTAATTTGTGGATGATACCATGCTCATGGGAAAAGCCTCAGTTGAGGAATCCATATCCATTAATTAATATAAACACCTTCCTCACATCTAATGCTCTGGACATTAAAAAAATCAAATCTCACATTTACTTCTTTAACACATGTCATATTATGAAGAGAAACATTTGTCGTGTCCTAGGATTCTCCAAGGGCACAGTCCCTTCAAAATATTTAGGGGCTCCTCTCTCGGACTCCTTACTAAAATATGTCTCTTGGAAAGATCTCCTGGATCGTCTAAATCTCATACTCTCCTCATGGACCTATCGCTCCCTTAACCCACCCAATCGTCTAACTCTGCTCAAATCGGTCCTCCAGACCTTACCCCTTTACCTCTTCTCCATCCTTGCTGCACCCAAATCCATCCTAAAAAAAATAAAAATCTTGCAGCGTACTTTTCTTTGGGGAGGCTCAGTGGAACAAAAGAAATGGGCCCTGGTGGACTAGAACATGCTATGCAGACCCAAGACGAATGGTGGGCTAAGCCTCAAAGACCCCCATATCAGCAACAAAATTGGTAATGCAAAAATATGGTGGTGCTGGGTTACCCACAGCAACGAATCTTGGGCGTTGGTCTGCCAAAGAAAATATGCACCGAACTATTCCAAGCCCAATCTCATTAGATTTAGCAATGATCCCAAAGACTTGCACATATGGAACTCAGCTAATTCCAATCGCAACATCTTCCAGACCTTCAGCTTCTAGGAAATATGAAATGGTGACTCTACAAACTTCTTCTAAGACTCCTGGAATCAGCTCGGCCCGCTAAAAGAACACCACGATCTCCCGATTCAAAGGGACAAACTCCACAATGGAAATTTTGGCAAGGTAAGCACATTTTGGGAGGATACAAACCAAGAAGATCAATATAGGACCTAGAAAATCAAAGACTGGTGGCAGGAAATAAGCCCCAATGAGGATTTAGAAGCATTCTGGGATGGACTCCAATCATGAAAAATAAGAATCAGCAAGAGTGAGGACAATATTAGGTGGGGTTTCTCACAGTCAGGACTCTACAACTTGAAAGTAGCCGCCAACTCTCTTCTGGCTCCAATGGAAGAGGATTAGGACAATAAATGGAGGAAGGTCTGGAAAGCAAACCTGTGGCCAAAAGTATCTGCCTTCTTATGGCTCCTTCTTCGCAATCAAGTGCTGACAGGGAAAAAAAAAGAGGAATCATAGGCCCACATTGGTGCTTCCTGTGCCAAATGCATGAAGAAACAACTAACCATCTACTAGATGAATGCAACTTTGCTAGCAAGATATGGAAGGAAGGGGAAAGGATATTTACGAAAAAGGCGAAGCAAAATGAACATCCTGATATCACCATAACCCAATGGAAATATCAACCTTTTTCTAGTAAAATCCTTAATCAAATTTGGGAACTCTTCCCAGGATTTGTAGTATGGGAAGTGTGGATCGAAAGGAATGACATGGTTTTCAAAGACAAATCCAGAACTGAGGAGGTTTGGGACACTCTCAAGACTCACATTCAAGAAACTCTAAAGTTGACTTGCTGGAAGGACCAAGACTTAACCACCAACATCAATGAAATGCAAATACTCCAGGATTGGGGTCTTCGTGTCGTCCCGGTCTACACAGGGTGGGAGGAGGGTATGCTTCTCAATAGGAACCTCCACCAATAACACGGATGAATTGGAGGGTATGCTTCTTAACATGGATTGAGCTATTAAACAAAGATGGCTCCCACTAATATTATAAAGGGACTCCCTGCTCATCATCAACATGGCCAGAAGGTTACAAGCAGGATCTACAGTAAGAAAAATATCCAATAATTGGCATCTAGAGAGCAATCCCAGAGCATTGAATGACATCCTCGATGGTCATCCAACTATCGTCTTTCAACATGTGAAGCGAATAATGAACAAACTCGTAGATTCCATTGCCAACAAATGGGTCTTGACCAGTACCACCTTTCTTACTCACAATTGTCATGATCTATAGGCCTCTGAAGATTGCAATCACAGGAGAATTTTGGCTTCTCAGGATCTGCACAACCCGAATGCGGGTGAGGGGAGGTATACCCACGTAGCAGAAATCGGTGAGGATGCTTCGGACACTAAGCAAATGACGGTAGAGGAGGTCTTGATAACTACACAAGGGACGTTGGACAAGATCATGAGTACAAAGCAAGGGAGGACGCTTGGTCGACATGTGGGGAATGATGCCTGTCAACTCCACCCACAGGAACCAAGTGAAAAGGGTGTACTAAATAATGAAAGGGAGATCCACCGCCCTTGGTTATGATATGGCTGAGAAACAATGGTCTGTGAGCAGCATGAACTCACCTCATGCCATGGATATGTAGATGCAAAAGCAACTGAGAAAATCCGCAAGTGAGCCAACCATGAGATATTGGACCCAGGTCTACATAGCTGACCTCTCCTGCTAGGTTTCAAGTCATTACTTAAGCTTGGACTTGAGAGAATAGATTGCATTCGATGTTGTGCAATGTGTTTTGGAAAAACACCATTGGGATAGCATGAGCAGAGCCACCAACGAAGAAATTCACCCTGAACGGACAAGGAATAAAAATAGCAACAAGCCTAGACACAGGAAAAGAAGACGTCGTTCTCGTTGCTGGAGGTGCGGGATGGTCATTAACAGAGGAAATAATGAGGAGGATTGGGAGAGGTTATTTTAGGAGGAGACCCCGGAGCATATTCAGAATTCAATTAATATCATGGAGGAGGAGGTGTACAATGAGTTTCGGCTTAGAATTGGAGGAGACATCGTGATGTATACTTATTGGAGGCTTAAGTTTATTCTCGCTCGTTATATGAACGAGCAAGACAGCTACACTGATATGGTCAGGGTGACCGTGGGCATCTTCAAGGAATATGTAGAGAACAACCTGTGCCTTATGAATGAGGTCCTAAGACTCTCGGCACCTCCCTTCATTCGTGAGCTAAGGAGGGACATTGTGGAAGCCACTGAAGCTAGTCAAGCATGTTCAAATCAGAGCACAGGGGAAGCCAATGAAGCCTTGGAAGAGGCTGATTATTCATGTAGGTGGTAGTTGTCTCATTGTCTGCTCTTCTGTTATCCATATTTTAAAATTTTATATAGCTTTCCGCTATCTAGTTTCAATTTTCTGTTGTCTCTCTATAATCATGATCGAGCGCCCATGCTCAAAGGCTGGGTGGCTCTCATGTTATCACGCCTCACTCTCTGACCACTTCTATTTATTTTCTCAAATGGTTTCAGTAGCAATGCTTGACTCCATGTTTCATGAGCAGGTTTATGTAATTTTCCTTGTTTCATTTACAATGTAATAGAGAAAGTCCTATCTAATTTACAAAAAAAAAAAATTGATAAGAAGATCACAACAATCCAATGTGTCAAATGTTAGTTGAGAGTTTTAATTAAAGACTTATATGGTAAATTCAATATAAGACTTACTTATAGTTGTCTCTTAATCTTTGAGTCTTGAACATTTAATATTTTATGGTTGTCTCTACACCTTGACCCAATTCATATTATAAGGTGAGGATGTGCATGCATAACAATCCTTAGTTATGACTATGAGATGAGGATTTAAAGGGAAGAGGATGTAAAGACAAGTAATTTTTATATGTATTTTGGTGGCGTTGAGGAAAAATGTTGGGAGAAACCACAATATTTGGAAGGACGAAGGGAGATTACATCACAATCATGCCACCCATCAAATTGAAGACTATTCTTGAGCCAACAATTGTTTTTTTTAATATAGCAATGCATAAATCGACCTCTGCACAATTTGTGATCCTAGCTACATGTCATTATTTTTATTTGCATGACATCGATTTTTGTTTATAGTTGTCATGATTCCATGATATTCATGCAAGAAATGAAGTCGTATAGAGGAGGACTCATCAAACCGACCTTTTGAATTTAATTTTAATGAAAAAAGAGTGGACATTGGTAGCAAGGTTCACATAGGTAGCGGGCACAAAGTTTTGAGCTCATTTTAGGCTTAGTAGTAGACTAGTAATTCTTTTTTGTTATAGTCGTAGTTGTTGACACATTGTCACACTTTAGATTGTATCCCCAAGTGACTCAGGAGTCAGAGCCACATTTCGATGGCTAGTGCCTTGTAGTCATCAATGATTACTAGTCATCTTGCACAACTAAATAGTGAGTGCATGACATGAGTGAGTGAGTTATTATAATTTATCATATTTCCAATATTTTGAATGACAAGTTGAACTTTATAGCATAATAATTTCAATGTATTGAGAAATTTATATGTATGGGTAATTTCAAATGGTGCCCTTCTTTTGAAACATTGATATAAATTATGCCCTTCTTAATTGAAAGGGTAAAATTCAGATTTTAAATTCTTTTTGAAGGGAAATTTTAAGTTTACACTTATGGGAAGGGATAGAACCCTTTGGAAGGGCTGGGAAGGGTTCAATTTTGACCGCTGCTTGGTGCTTTTTCACTTTTTCCCCTGCTTTATAAATATAAGCTTTTACTCCCTCGCTAGCGGGATCTACTTCTTATTAGGTATAACCAACTTGGATAGAGATAAGCTTATCAATTCATTCAATGAAAGAAGGGTGAGGTGTATCGAAAGAGAACCGTGATGAAGTTAAGGGTCTATAGGGTGCAAAAGGTGGTTTGAAGAGGAAAGAGTTAGCGCACGTTAATCTTGGGAAGCGGGTGATAAAATGTGTTAAGCATAATAAGCTGCATAAAAATTGTAAAATGGTTTATTTGAGTTTTCGAAAATCCTTGGCACCATTTACAAACTTTACAAACTTTTGAGTTTCGATAGTATTGTAAAATTATTTAGTTGAGTTTGGAAGGGATTTGAGCTAGTCTAATATGCTATCAAACATGGGATCCGAAATATGTTTTCACATTTTAATAGTCGTAAAGCACTATTTAATGCTAATAGTTCCATGGGGTAAGATAGGCTTGGAAATAAATTCCAACCAATATTGATGGTTGCTTGGTATTGGCACTCTTTAGAATCATTTTGCCATGATTTCATGAGACTAACTAGTCAAAGAGTCTGAAACTGGGTCAAATGTTGCCGGAGTTGGTTCTTTCCAAGTCTAGCATCCATTCCATTCATGATTGGTTATAGTTTATTTAAACTAAAAGTATATCCTAAATAGAATATCACAACTTAGACTCTATATTTAAGACGTATTTGCACATTTCAAATAATACAATACCTCTAGCTAAACTCACAATGGAACTGTCTCAGTGCACTTGATTCCATAGTGACCGTCATAAAAAAACCAATATCTAAACTTTGCATGTAACCTATCACGAACCATTGAAGATAAAAAATAAAATGTCCTCATTGCAAATAACTCTAAATCTAATTGTTACAACTTTAGGGATGATTCCCCCTAATAATTATACAAACAAAACCTTAGCATTAATGCAACATCTTGTTGCCACTCATGTAGTCGCTCCGTGCCCCAAAATGGAGGGCACGCAAAGAGTTTTGCAAAAACTATCAATGATTTCATTGATTTTTAGAGGCCCATACAAATGAAGGATCCTCAACAAATCGTAATGTTCATTGCATTATGAATAAAAGAAATGCTAACAGTCTTAATAGTTTTATAACAAAAGCTAAGCCTTCCCTAGCAAATAATCAAAATGGTATTGATGACATTGTTATGGAATATTAGTTTCAATTGCACTAGGTACCACAAAGTGAGAAGCAATTTTCACAATTTATAAATTTCGAGTTGTTTCAAAAGAAAAATAAATGATAGTGCGAATGTTGCAAATCGTTGACCTAATGATTCAATCTCACCCCTTGCAACTGTTATGGTCTTATGGGATAATTCTCTTTTTGCAAGCATGGATGTTTATGGCAAATAAAGAGGAGATGAAGGAGAGAAAGAAAACAAATCTCATGTAAGTCCATTCTTAACAAAATGTGTAAATCATTATCATTATACCCATAAACTTCAAAAAGCCACAAACACAGTTCCTATAAAACTCTACATTAATGCCAAGAAGAGTAAATATGAGTATAATAAAGGCAATGTTTGTCTCCTTGACACCCTCATGTTGATGTACACAACCACCCATTGGGATTGAAAAAAACCAAAACCACGAGTTAGATGATGGTACAAGAAAAACCTAATAAATCATCTCCACTTTGTGTGTAGTAAAAGCCACCAAATAAGATTAGATTGTGTGGGAAAAAAAACAACACTTGGAGTAAAAATTGTCACCGCATGCCATAACCTAAAAAAAATCACATATGCAATGTGTTAGAGGTCCTCTCAACCATATCATGACTTACCATCATGTTGAAAAATCTGTGATATCTGGATAGTTGAAGTGCATGTAATGCAAGGCATTGCCTCCAATATAGATCACCCCATTAGCCTGGACTCCGATGAGAAATAAGGAAAATCACAATTTTAGTTTGAAAATTTTGTGTTTACAATTTATATGTCATTTAATTATACCTTATTTATACATAATAAAGAGCCATGTGTGTGTGTGTGTGTGTGTGTGGTTAGCCTAGTTTTCCTAATGACAAATTAGCCATATGATACTTCCTATCTATGTACATTTCTAATAAATATAATTAAAATTGGCTTTAAATCAATTTATAACTTATTATCGCATTTTTTAAATTTATTTTCCTATAATTTATTATTCTCACACTAAAATTTATTACAATCACTTTCATATAAATTATGAGAAAATGAAATTATGTCATATTAGTATATAAGATTTTAATGTATATTGTTTTTAGCAATAAAAAAGTTATGTATATTGTTTCTTAGCAATAAAAAAGTTGCGAGTAAATAATATATCCTATTAACTGAATAAGTTAACACTGGTGTATAAATTCTTTTAATTTATTAGTTGATTTTAATATATATTAATTTTTAGCAATAAAAAAGTTGTGAATAAATAATATATCATATTAACTTAATAAGTGAATGGTGGTGCATAAATTCTTTTAATTTATTAGTTGAAGCATAAATTATTCTAATATTTTTTTATACACAAAAATAAATTATTAAAAAAATATTTTTATAATGTAAATACTTATCTAAGAAAATTATTTCCACTCCTTGCAACTAAAAAAATTATAACTACAAAATATATATGTAAAATATCAATGTTACTAATTATTTTAAAAAATGCATCATAATACAGTTTTACACATTATGTTATAATTTCAAACTAAATATAAATGATTTAATTAATTTTATTAATCATTAAAATTTTAAAATATTTTTATTATTAAAATTAACATGATAACATTTATTATAATTATTATCATAATGACATTATTATTAATTAATATTTAACAAGTTATAACAACATAATTTGCATATTATTCTATAAAATTAACTATTAAAAAATAATAATAATTTTTTTGTCAAAAAAAATTCATAATAAAGTTATAATCATATAAACATTTATCATATCAACATGTTGTTTTATACATTCAGACATGATATAAATGAATAGACATGATATAAATGAATGTGTATGATTCAATATATATATATATATATAACTCATTCATAATTAACATACATCTTTCATATTAATATTATTCATGAATTTAATTTATATGCATAACTAACATATTTTTTTCATATAAATATCATTCATGAATTTAATTTATTTTAAAAGTACAAAATTATATATACACATTAGTTTGACATTATGATATTAAATAAAATTGAGTGAATAAAAAATTTAAAATTAAAGAACATGAAAAATGACTATATTATTTTATAAAAAAATGTGAAAAGACATTTTTATGAATTTTACTTGAAAATGACAATAATATTATTTTATGAGAGAGTGAATTGTGAGTACTTTACTTGAAAATAACAATAATATTATTTTATGAGAAAGTGTGAAATGACTTTTATTGTGAGTAATTTACTTGATGACTTAAAAATACTTGTAACACTACCTTGGTTAACTATGGGTTTTCATCCACCATAGAAAATGTGACAAATAAGCATTCTTAACTCATACAATGCCACCTCAACCATGGGGGATGATATCATCTACTAGAATGTAATTGGTTGATTTTTATAGTACATTTTCGTCCTTTTGAGGCCCATTTTTTACCTCAAAATCTCTCTAATGGGAAGCTGCGCGGACGAGGAAAGATGCGCAAAAGATGTCACCTGCGCGGAAAAGGGAACTGCATGGAAGGAAGATGCCAGCAGGGTAAAGCCGTAACACAAGTGTAGAATAACGGCCGAAAGCGATAGGACGATTATGGGTGTTGAAGTCGGCTTAAGTCAGCGGATGCCACACGAGTGAACGCATGCTGTAAGTAAGGTCGTTAGTGCCTTGTGTCAAGTCATGATCGCCACAGCTATAGCCTAAGGGGAGGCTGATGGTGACAATTAACAAACTTCCTGTATGCATTCGACCCTGCATTGTCATGTAAAATAGTATTAATAGGAGGGATTCAATAGTTAGAATGTTGCTTTTTATATTAGTAGTTGATGTTAGCTACTCTGTGATAGCTTGGCGATCACTGTTAATTTCTTTAAGTGATTTAATAGAGGAAAGATCTATGAGAGAGCCGAGGGACGCTGTGAGATCTTAGTGGTAGAGAAGTCGGAATTCTGCAACATGCAGTCAAAGGTAGTGCAGTAGAAGAGAAGCTCTACTAGAGAGGTGTAGATATTAGAGAGGTCGATCCAAGCTGTGTGTGGACGAGTAGATGGTAGTAGTAGATTAGGAGAAATAAGACATAAAGCATGAGAGAAAAAGAGAGTCTGAGCATAAAGCTAGATCTAGGACAGTCTGCAGTCAAATGTAGGTGGAAGGAACCATTATTTCTCATGCCATATGAAGAGCGCCTTGTGTTTTTTTCCCGAATGGGTTTCCACTTGAATTCTTTTGTGTGTTGATGATTGCATGTGAATGTTGTTTATTGTTTGTGTTCATGCTTATGTTTACAACGCAAGTCCCATCATGATTGAATGAATGTCGCACTCTCAATAGAATTCCGAATGTATGAATAGGTTCTTATGCATAGCAGTTGAATATTAGTTTATGTTTACGATGCAATAGTTGTTGCACATCTGTTATATTGCGCATGTCTACTAGCTTGC
This sequence comes from Pseudotsuga menziesii, assembly GCA_001517045.1. Lineage (NCBI taxonomy): Eukaryota > Viridiplantae > Streptophyta > Pinopsida > Pinales > Pinaceae > Pseudotsuga > Pseudotsuga menziesii. The sequence goes on from LPNX010400971.1 coordinate 96,169, forward strand.
TTTTATATTCAGTTATGTTGAAGTACTAAGGCCAAATTTTGTGTCACGTCGTTAGTAGTTAATGAAATATATGCGCGGTGTGTGCTATAGTTTGGCAGAAATGACTCCATCCTCACGCCTCAGTCGAGCTCCTTGGACTCATGCCGAGGGTCTATAATCCCTCGATAATCGTGGAAAGATGGTTCCTATGGTTACACATCGAAGAGATATCTCGGGTGAGACTGTGCCTACTCTTCGGTCGTTGGCAATAGTGCTTGCTCTGTCAAGTCGGTATCTCAGGTGTTTGTTGGCTTGACAGGTTGCGCAGAACCTGGGTCACACGAGTTAGGAAAAGTGGACAACAAATGGTTTCATTGCTCGGACCTTATTGATCAAAACAAGGGAAATGTTGTGGCACCTGACCAAGAGTGAAGTTGAGGATTGGTTGGAGTCAAAGACGTTGATATTCGTGCTGAAGGAAAGTGAGGGTTCATGGTTGAGCCCTGAAAACTGCCATTACAGCGATATCTATATTCGGATATCCATGAATTTTCTTTCATAGAATTACTCGTTGTATTGCAAGAGTGGTTGTTGAAGTTAGCGACCCGGCAGACTAACTTCCAGTGAAGAGGAGTAGTTGAATGGACCGACCTATTGATACAAGAAGTAACACAAGTAAGTAACCGTATTTCAAGAGTTGTTGATTTTTGGATTGATAGCATATTAGAAGGATATGTTACTGAGTTCATTGTTGAACCAATAACCTTATATAGCAAGGCAAATAGACATGTTTTCCAAGGACCTCGGGGAAGGTACCTTATGTCTGTAAACCTATGGATTAAAATGCTCCTTTATGTAAAGGGTATTTTACAACTCAACGATTAGGTTGCACAGTCTGTGAAGGGGATATGCTGTGTAAAATTTAGGAGTAATATGGAAGGTAGTAAGAAGAAATGTTCCTAGAAATCTCAGCAGACGAGTTGGACATTGGAGTCTTAAGAAGAGGAAGGAGGTTCCGGTCAGGAAAGAGGAGGAAGGTAGCAGAAGGCAGGAGGGCTTATAGCCTTCCCAGGGAAGGTGGATATGGATGTGAGTCACACCTAGACGAAGGGTCTCGTGATGAAGAGGAGGAGTATAGTCTGATTTCTGAGAGAGAAAAATTAGAAGAGTCGGCAGAGATGCCAAGGACAGGACATGACTAGGACATCCAAGAATATCACTTGAAGTGAGACCTAGAAGTTCCTCACCTAAACCGCGTGTGAACACTAGTAGTCCTAGTGTTGGGACTAGCGCACAAGGAAGCCCATCAGTGATCCCAGTAAATCCAAAAAATCCCAGGAACCCAGTATAACCCCAGCGCCATCCTAATGGCAGGGATAGATGTTAGAACAGCACTGATTCCTCTGCGAGGTGGTATGGACGGTTCGCCTCGTTAACAATGATGACATCCAAAATGTGCAGATGATTACAACTCTATGGAGTTGCGCATTAGATTGGTATATGTAGTACTACGTAGTATCACTAGGGAAGCTGCAGAGGACTCTTGAGGATATTCGACTTGCAATGATCTCGAAATTCATAAAGCCACAATATGAGTCCCAATGTATAACTGATATCAAGGAGATTAAGCAGGCTCCAACAGAGACAGTATGGGACTTTGATCAGCGATTCAAGATGCTGATGGCCAAAGTAAGCTTCCAGATGTCGGATGTGTAGCATAAAGAGTGGTTTATTGTTGCGCTACTGACACACATTAGAGGGCCACTAATGCAGCAAAAGATTGCGATGCAGACACAGGAATTGGAGTTGGAAATGAAGCTAGAGGCTTCACCTATTGGATATGGCACAGTAGGAATGATACAGATTCAGTCACAATTGGCTAATCTGACTATTTAGCTCCAGGACATAAAAAGAGGGAAAGAGGTGCAGGAAGACCTCTGGTGTACACGATGTCGGACCAATGGACATACCAAAGATGATTTTCCATTATATGAACTACATCTTGTCTGGTGCACCAAACCCATTGAGTACCTAGGGGCTTCCCTGGTGTAACATCTTCCAGAAAAGGGGACACCATGACATAGAATGGATGTTCCTACAGAAGACGGTATATACCCCAGCTAGTCTGTATTAGAGATTTTGTAGATCTATAGGCCATGATGAAAAAGATTGTAGGGCCTACCAACTTAAGAAAGAAAAACCGTACATTCCTATCTAATTAAGAATGAGGATCAAATAAAGATTGAACAGGCTCGAGCTCAGTTCCAGGCTGCGCCTCAGTTTCATCCTGCGCAGCAGTTCCAGGCTGCGCCTTAGTTTCAGTCTATGCAGTAGTTTCAGATGGCACCGCAGTTTCAGAATGTGGCCCCGTATAACCCGTATCAACAACAGTATCAGCAACCACAATACCTTTCGCAACAACCACACCCTCAGTTGAGGGGGGCAGAAATTATAGGGGCCGAGGAGGAGGAGGATTTGGCCAAGGAAGAGGACGAGCGGTATGATACAATTGTGGAGCACAGAGCCACTATGCTAGAGAATTCCCTGAACCTACAAAGGCTTGCTCATATTGAAGACAAGAACACAATGTGGTGCAATGTCCGCAACTTATTGCTATATGGCATTCCCGGACGGTTGTAGAATCTAACCCAACACCAAATCCTACGCCAAATGCTCCCAACCTGAATGCTAATGCCAATATACAAATGATAGTTGCAGAACCATGAGAACCAAGTGTAGTTGTGGTAACAAGGGGAGGTTCCGCGATGGGTGCAGATCAAGCGACGCAAAAAGAGACTACTGCGCAAACACAACCATAGGTGCGACCCGTCGTGCAAAATAAAGCACCATTGGATGTTCAAAATTAGAGGCACATATTCATGGATGTATGCCCAGAGTTCATTGGAATAGAGCAGTCATCCACCTCAGGCCAAGTGAAAGATATGCATGAGAGATTACAGAAGATAATCGAGCAACAAACCGCAAGCAAGAGTGTAGATAAGGTTAGTAAGCTCAAACCATTCCTGTCAAGTTGTTTGGCACTAATCCAGGATAAGGATGCACTTGCAGAGTTGGAAGCACTAATAGAAATGCTTCTGGAGGAAGACCAACCAGCATAGAAGGTTAACAACGTCAAGACAAAGTTCAAAACGAGACGTGAACTCAGGATGTCTACGCAAATTGGTGATTATGACATGGACTATATCATCGTCGACCTGGGCTCCGATGTTAACATCTTAACACGCCATACGTGGGAAATAATGGGCAAGCCACCCCTAGAATGGTTCCTAATTCAATTAAGGCTTGCTAATCAGGAAAAGGTCCTTCCCATTGGTATACTGAGTTAGGTCCAAGTGGATATTGAAGGATTGCACACTTTTACAGACTTCGAGGTCATCAATTTAGTAGATGACACTAACCCATATCCCGCACTGCTGGGGATCGATTGGGAGATAGGAAATCAAACCATTATAAGCTTCAAAAGAAGGATCCTATCGCTTGAGGATGATGAGATGAGGGTAGTTGCGCCCCTTGACCCACTGAAAGGACAAAGATACGTGGAGCCCGTGTTCAACCAAGGGCAAGATGATCACCTTGATAACATCTATAATCTCACTTCCCTTAGGGAGGATTATATTAATCCTACTGTGGATGGTAACCCGAGCTCAAAATGTGCAAGTTCATGTACATCAAACTCAGGAGAGGCACTTGAGAACTTGAAGAACCAATTACATGAAGTCTCTATGAGGAAATGTGCTAGGATAACTAAGTCTGTCCTAAGAGTGGGAACTCAATCACGACCGCTGCCCACATATGAAGGACTTCCTAACTTGGCAATGTTCTTGGCGGAGTTTGAGGAGCTAGTAACAAAGCCGAAACAGCTATCTATGTTGGAATTTGTGCTAAAAGCTACACCCATGCGATGGTGGGGTACGCACAAGAGCTTGATAACTGAATGGTCATAGTGCAGATGACAATTGGAAGTAAGGTTCAGAGATGAGGTCACAACTATGGCACAAAGGTATAAATGGCTATCAGACCCTATTGAACACTTGGAGCAGTGTTTTGTGGCGTTCTCAAACTACCCGCACTAGGAGTGGGTCCACCACTTCATTCGTACTCTCGAAATGGCAGCCAGAGGTTGATACGCATCTATGGAGTTGCACCAAGAAACAAGGGAATGGGAAAAGGTTGCATAGAATTTCATTTGCACATTCCAGTTTGCAGACGACAAGCCGGCTAAGAGACAGCTGGTGGTCAGTGCCAGACAACTGGCAGACACTGATGGATCATTAAAGGCATAAGGATTCAACAAGATTTGGCACTCGCGATAGCTCAGTAGCATTAATTTGGAAATTTCGAGAAGAATGAAGGTGTGATTTTTGGTCTCATTCGTTGTATTAACCTTAATTGCCTTGACAAGTACAGACCTGAACCTAAGTGTGTGAGTAAAGGCGACGAAGGACGAGCCCATATGCTCCATCAGATGGCCCATCATTGTGTCCAGTCACCACCTGGATGCTTAATCACCTATAAATATCAGTCGCCTCTGTCATGGTAACCCTTACATTACCTTACTGAGCCAAGTGACCAGAGATCCGAGTTAACTGAGCTAAGAAACCTTTAGAGTGAACCAGAAACCGACCTCAACATCGAAGCCCATGATTGTTCAGTTATCCAGTGATAGTGAAGACTCCACTATTTCACCAGCCTCACCCTACCCAATATTGGAAGTGACATACATCTTTAAACCTAGTAGGTCAACCAAGACGATGAATAATATGAAGGCTAAGCCGAAGGCACCCCCGAAGCTGAAGGCACCGCAAAGGCCACCACTCGTGCCACCAGCAAGAGGCTAGTTGACGCAGATACCTACAACCTGGCCACCATCACAACTGGTTGGGGTACAAGTGTTTATGGGCAGAGCTTCATCGAGTTCAAACCTCCCTGCTTTCTCTGGTCCCCTAGTGAAGATACCCAAAGCTCGTAGAGCCAACCTGGTTCCGCCACCACCACCAACACCAGAAGTAGAGCTGACTGATGAAGAAAATAACTTGCTACCTCCATATGTTTCACCGAGGAATCCAGGCACCGTAAGAGTGCCAGTGGATGCACATGAACTTCCAGAAGTTCCCACCATTCCAGAAGGTGTCCCACGATCTCAGGATACCATCTTTCCCGAACTTCAAGACTTGAAGTTTGAAGACTAAGACACCAGGAAAAAAGAAGAGCTGGCCAGAAATCAATTCATGGTTGCAGAGCCTGGTGAGGCGCTAAATGAAGATGTCATTTTTGCAATGGAGTGGGCACATGGATTGGAGCAGTCAAGCATCTTAAGCCTGCTCCTTATGCCACATTTCAGCCACACTTCCCCGATCAGGATGTATGTCAAATAGCTTTTGGTATGCTTCCATGGAGGCTACCTCTAGCTGGACAAGCCATATGAGGTAATACTAGACCTGGTCTTGGCCATCATGGGTCTCCTGTGGCAAGGAGTCAACCTGGCCCCATGCATGCACAAGGACGGGGAAAAACTGGACAAGAATGACATGAATAGAAAGTACCAGCTTGTCCGCGGCGCAAAGGGCTTCCTCATTAGCTTTATTGATGACAGTGTTGTAAGGGCTGCAGCAAAAATATTGTGCAATAAGGTTATGCACAAGATGACTCCTACTAAATGCACTGCCGCAACAGTAGAGCTAGCATAACAGTGTGTGCAAGGAGTGCACATTAACTGGTCCCAGTTCCTCTTGAACGAACTGATGGACGACGCGGTTGACATACAGGAGCTTCCCGCGGTGAAGTTCCACTTCTCGTGGCTTTTAATTCTGATCTCGTTTGCAACATGGACTCCTCCACCATATTATCAACCCATGGATATCCCCATAGAGCTCCTTGGCATGCCATTCCAGAACCTTTGGGACCACAAAGATAGCAAGCGCAATCCCAATACAAAGCTCACATTCTTTCTCCAAGGAGAAAGGCTTAGACAAATTGTGCGCAAGCAATATCGAAAGAAACCTATGACGGTGGCCAGGTATCCATTCATTCACTTCCAGGAGGGGCCGCACAACATCATCCTGCATCTGCGCAATGACCCCAAGAAGCGAGCACACTCGACTTTCTTCATCCTCAGAGATGCTGATATCGAGAGGGAAATCAAAGACTGGCCCAAAGAGTGGATTGGCCAGCATGTGGAGGTACTCGAGGAACAACAAGCGTAGCAGGGGGTTCCGAAGCAAAACCCTCCATAGGACCGTGCCAATTTCAATGCCTAGGAGCATCAGGATGATTCCTAGGAAGAAGCAGAAGAAGAAGAAGAAGATGACAATGAGAAAGTGCAAGAACCATCCAACAATAGTGACGAATACATCCCTGCTGAGGAGGTGGTGTGCACTGAAAGAAGTAGAAAAAGAAAGGGAAAAGAGACCATGGAGGAATATGCGGAAGCTTTGAGCATCCTGCACAGGAAAAAGCAGTGGGCTAATTGGCCCCAAGTCCTTAGCATAGAAAAAGAGGATCCGAATCTTCTTAAAGAGGCGGTCGTGGATGTAGCCGAGAAAACTTTGGGTAAAATTAGCGCAAGTGAAGAAATGTACAAGAATCAGTACATAGAGAAAGCATACAGAAAGAAACTACGCGGACTACATGGAAAAAGGAAGTTGCGCAGAAGAAGGAAGATGCACAAAAGATGTCACCTGTGCGATGTTACGGAGAAAACTTCCTATGGATTGGGGTGTACCACAACAGAGAGAGAAATCGTAGAAATCAATCCCTTCCCAATATGCAAGAGAAATAAAACATCTAACACTAAAGGATCTTGAAACATACCTTATTCCGAATGGTTGATGTAGATCCCCGTTGAGCTTTTTCTAGTCCTGGTTGTGTTAACAATTTGCTCTCTCAATAATAGAAAACAATATAAGCATGCTATATAATGGTGTTAGACCTACTCTAGCATATATAATCAATAATGTATAAGCAATTAAAAGCATCCATGGATTCAATATTCATTTAAATNAAATAGGAAAAGATTCTTCTATTAGCATAAATCAAAGATAACATGAATGAAAACCTCTGTCGGCACGTCTGCGAACCAGAGAAACCGATTCCTCCACCACCTTAATCCTCCATATTTTGATAGAAAGCTCACAAGCAAAGGCAAGCTTGGGAAGAACACCAAGTGCTCCAAGGGACAAAGGGATGCAGACTCAAGTATAAGAAATCTACGGCAATAATGGACTATAGTTTTCTTGCTCTTCAATTCTCCTCCTTCAATATATCCAAAGGGTTCCTTATATAGTGCTTCACTGGGGTAATGGAAGGTCAAATCCAAGCGATGTCGAGGCATATGGAAGGCCAGGAGACAAGTAACTCAGATCCACATCAAGGAAAACTCCAAAAATATTTGGCCTTTTGCACACATCCCAATGTACACTGGTTTAAGGGTTATATCCGTGTGTATACGTGAGAAAGGGTTTAAAAGTTGTGTACAGCAAATAATGAGTGATTTTAGGGATGATCTTGGAAACATCAAAGGTACAAAAATGGTCCATGGGGTCCAAAGAGTCTTCAGAGAGACAAGGAAGGCCATAAATGTGTGATCTACCATGTGTGGTAAAATCATTTGTAACACGCGGAAAAGGGAACTGTGTGGAAGAAAAATGCCAGCATGGTAAAGCAGTAACACAAGTGTAGAATAACGGCCAAAAGAGACAAGATGATCGTGGGTGCTAAAGTCAACTTAATTTGGTGGATGCCACATGAGTGAATACATTATATAAGTAAGGTCATTAGTGCCTCATGTCAAGTAATCATCACCATGGCTGTAGCCTGAGGGGTGGGTGATCGTGACAGTTACGAGACTTTCTGTATGCAGTCGAATTGGGTGGTCATGTAAAATAGTATAAATATGAGGGATTCAATAGTTAGAAGGTTGCTTTTTAGATTAGTAGTTGTTGTTAGCTACTCTGCAATAGCTTGGAGATCACTGTTAGTTGCTTTAAGTGAGTTAATAGAGGAAAGATCTCTGAAAGAGCCAAGGGAAGGTGTGAGATCTGAGTGGTAGAGTAGTCGAAAGTCTGCAATATGCAGTCAGAGGTAGTGCAGTAGAATAGAAGCTCTGCTAGAGAGGTGTAGATGCTAGAGAGGTCGATCCAAGATGTGTGTGGATCAGTAGATGGTAGCAGTATATTAGAAGAAATAAGACAGAGAGCATGAGAGAAAAAGAAATTCTGAGCAAAACGATATATCTAGGACAGTCTACAGTCAAATGCAGGCTGAAGGCACCATATATTTTTCATGCTAGATGAAGAGCGCCTTGTGGTTTTTCCCAGATGGGTTTCCACGTGGACTCTTCTGTGTGTTGATGATTGCATGTGTATGTTGTTTATTGTTTGTGTTCATGCTTATGTTTACAACACAAATCCTGTCATGAATGAATGAATGTCGCACTCTCAATAGAATTCAGAATGTATGAATAGGTTCTTATCCATAGCAGTTGAATATTAGTATATGTTTACGGCGCAATCGTTGTTGTGCGTCTGTTATACTGTGCATGTCTGCTGGCTTGCTTTTATATTTAGTTATGTTGAAGTACTAAGGTCGAATCTGTGTCATGCCATTAGTAGTTAATGAAATATATGGATGATGCACGCTACAGTTCGGCAAAAATGACTCCATTATCGTGCCTTGGTCGATCTCCTTGGCCACGTGCCAAGGGACTATAATCCCTCGACAATCGTGGAAACATTGTTCCGGTGGTTACCCATCGAAGAGATATCACGAGTGAGACTACGCCTGCTCTGTGGGCATTGCCAACGGGGCTTGTGATGTTGAGCCGGTATCTTGAGTGTTTGTTGGGTTGACAGGTTGCGCAGAACCTGGGTCGCGTGAGTTAGGAAAAGTGGCCAAAAAATGGTTCTGTTTTTGGGACCTTATTGATCAAAATGATGGAAATGTTGTGGCACCCGACCAAGAGTGAATTTGAGGATTGGATGGAGTCAAATACGTTGATATTCATGTAGAAGGAAAGTGAGGGTTCACGGCTAAGCCCTGAAAACTGGTTACAGCGATATCTATATTCAGATATCCATGAATTTTTTTTTGTAGAATTCCCCATTGTATTGCAAGAGTGGTTGTCAGAGTTAGCGACCCGATAGACTAACTTCCAGCGAAGAGGAGTAGTTGAATGGACCAACTTGTTGATACAATAAGTAACACACGTAAGTAACACTATTTCAAGATCTGTTGATTTTTGGATTGGTAGCATATTAGAAGGATATGTTACTGAGTTCGTTGTTGAAGCTATAACCTCGTATAGCGAAGCAAAGAGACATTTTTTCCAAGGACCTCGGGGAAGGTACCTTATGTCTGTAAACCTATGGATTAAAATGATCCTTTATGAAAAGGGTATTTTACAACTTAGTGATTAAGTCACGCAGTCTGTGAAGGGGATATGTTGTGTAAAATTTAGGATTAATATGGAAGGTAGTCTTAAGAAGCAGAAGGAGGTTCCGGTCGGGAAAGAGGAGGAAGGTAGCAGAAGGAAAGAGGGCTTATATCTTACCCATGGAAGGTGAATATGGATGTGAGTCACACCTAGATGAAGGGTCTTGCGATGAAGAGGAGGAGTATAGTCTGATTTCTAAGAGAGAAGAATCGAAAGAGTTGGCAAACACGCCAAGGACATGACATGACTACGACATTCCAAGAAGATCACCTGAAGTGAGACCTAGAAGTTCCTCACATGAACCGCGTGTGAACACTAGTAATCCTAGTGTCGGGACTAGTGCGCAAGGAATCCCATCGGTTATCCCAGTAAATCCAGCAAATCCCAAGAACCCAATGAACAACCCCAGTGCCATCCTAATGTTGGGGACAGATGTTAGACTACCTGTGATGTCCCAAGTTTTGACCCCGGTTACATTAAAAGATACATGATGTATATATTATAATTAATCATGGTGAGGAGCTAAAGGAAAAATCCCCACCATCGATTTGGTTGTGTATGTTTCGGCAATAGGGATCATTGCCAATGGTATATCATGCTATCTAGCACATTATAGTTTTGGGCATCATGTAAATATGCACATTAATTAAAATAAACCTACATCCAGCTACGACGGTGCAATGTTGAATGAAAAGGGCATGATTCCTAAGGTTAAGGGGGGGTTGTCCAACCTGTGGGGGTCATTGGGAGTTTTCCATGTGTCAGCCACCCATTATACTTCTACTTTTTGTTAGTTGGGAGCAGTTAATGTTGAGTAGTGGTGGGTGTGGTAGGACTGTCAGTCCTTGCCCACGTGCCCACTCCACCAGCGGTCTCTTCCTGTTCACGTCATTGGGGCAGGGGAACATACTGGATTCCCATTCACCCCACTCTTCCACAACGGAGGGTTCTCTTCACATGGAGGTAGGAGATCTCTGTGGTTACCCCCACATAGACAGTCGGGCGGTTCCCCACTTTTTGGATGACTGTGGTTTGTTTAGGTTTTTCCTCCTCGCTTTGTTCTTCCTCCCACAGTGAGTTGTCCCATTCACTCTCCTCACGATTTCCCCATTGTTTTGTTGAATCCTCACACACAGGCTGGAAATAGGATGGTTTTCCTCATGTGAGAGTTGGGGACTATGATCTCATGCAGCGAGCTGGAAGGTTGGCCTGAGAGGCACGATTCTGCTGTGTGCATGATTTCCTTGTCAATGTTGGGAATCCATCTTCTTCCCCATCTGCGGACTGTGTAAGGTTCTCGTTGTTTCATTATAAGATTGGGGTTGCTGTTGATTTACCCTGTGTTGAGACTGTGTAATGTTTCCATCATTTTCATTGTGAGTTGGGGCTGTTGTCTTTCCCTAGTTTTGGGTTGCTTCTTGGTTGCTGAGGCTGTAGACGTATTTTGGGATTATTGCTAAGTTGTTTTGGCCACGCTAGGGCCAAGAACAACTATGAAGCATTGTTTGACCCGAACTATATTTCACCTTTTTGTTTGGGGTCGTCACCCCATTGTCTTTACCTTCTTCACAAAGCTGTGAACTGTTTGTTTTACTGCGGCATGTAGTGTTTGGTCTTCGGAATATTGAGAGTAGGATTAGAGGCAGGGTATGCTTAAGAAAGCTGGTGTTTGGGGCCGCTCAGACAGAGTTAGACTGCTGGCTTTCTTCTCCACAACCCTTGAAGAGTATTGGAAAGGGAAGTCAGGGCCTGAGGGACTATGAAGCAGAGAAAGGACTGATTCCTGGTGTTGGGTGTGTGGATGTCTTAGAAGTCATGTTAGCTCTGGTATAGGTATCCTTAGCTCTCCATTGAGACCACCAGCTTAGCATTTAGCATTTCCTAACTCCTTGATGGCCTGATAAACCCTACTGTGTGGGATTGGCTGATTTGTGTACCTTGGCTATGTGTAAGCCTACTTTGACCCTTATACCTTGGGGAATCATGCCCAGCTTGGGGGTGGCAGTGCTGCTGAGAGATTGATGAGCATGTTGGCCTATGGTTGGGTGGAACATTGCAGCGACATAGCTGGTTGCGGGATGAGTTCTTTCTAAGATAAGTATTCTTGACTATTTCGTCTTTGCATTTATATTTATTGATTAATGAATATGATGAACATGTGGCATGATTGAATGATCGTATGTTCGCTTCCGCTATGTATATGAATGATTATGCATCTTAGTATGTTTTATATTTAAGCTTTTTATTTCAGCATTATATGCCTATTCATGTTCATGGGGTTATTTGCCCATATGTCTGGTGATAGTAGCATCCTCTTCGCTGGTTTAAGGGTCGGGAACGTTACACTACCTACATTCAATGGAAATGGAACAGAGGATCCAAAAAATCACCGGTTCCTCTGCGAGGCGGTATGGATGGTTCGCCTCATTAACAATGATGACATCCAAAAGGCACAGATGATTACGACTCTGCGGGGATGGGCATTAGATTGGTATATGAAGTACTGTGTAGTACCACTAGGGAAGCCATAGAGGACTCTTGAGGAGATTCAAATTGCAATGATATTGGAATTCATAAAGCCACAATATGAGTACCAATGTATAACCAAGATCAAGGAGATTAAGCAGGCTCTGGTAGAGACAGTACGGGACTTTCATCAGCGGTTCAAGACGTTGATAACCAAAGTAAGCTTCTAGATGTTGGATGTGCAACATAAAGAGTGGTTTATTGTTGCGCTACTACCACACATTAGAGGGCCACTAATGTAGCAAAAGATTGCAATGTAGACAAAGGCATTGGAGTTGGCAATGAAGCTAGAGGCTTCACCTATTGGAGATGGTGTTGTAGAAATGATACAGATTTAGTCACAATTGGATAATCTGACTATTGAGCTCCAGGACATAAAAAGAGGGAAAGAGGTGTAGGAGGACCTCTGGTGTACACGATGCCGGACCAATGGACATACCAAAGATGATTGTCCGGCTTATATGAACTACACCTCGTCAAGTGCGCCAAACCCATTGAGTACCTAGGGGATGCCCTAGTGCAACATCTTCCAGACAAGGGGACACCGCGACATAGAATGCATGTTCCTGTAGAAGACGGTATGTACCCTAGCTAGTATATATTGTAAATTTTGTAGATCTATAGGCCATGATGAAAAATATTGTAGGGCCTACCAAGTTATGAAGAGAAAATGGTAGATTCCTATCTAATGAAGACTGAGGAACAAATAAAGATTGAACAGGCTCAAGCTCAATTCCAGTCTGCGCCTCAGTTTCATCTTGCATAGCAGTTCTAGGCAGTGCCTTAGTTTCATCTTGTGTAGCAGTTCTAGGCTGTGCCTCAGTTTCAACATGCGCAACGGTTTTAGATGGCACCGCAGTTTCAGAATGAAACCCCGTATAATGGGTATCAACAGCAGTATGAGAAACCACAATACCTGCCACAACAGCCACACCCTCAGTTGAGGGGGCGACAATTATAGGGGTCAAGGAGGAGGAGGATTTGGCCAAGGAAGAGGACCAGTGGTATGCTACAATTGTGGAGTGTAGGGCCACTATGCTAGAGACTACCCTAAACCTGTGAAGACTTGCTCATATTGCAGACAAGAACACAATGTGGAGCAATGTCCACAACTTATTGCTAGATGGAAAGCAGCTAACCCAACACCAAATCCTATTCCGAATGTTCCCAACCCGAATGTTAATTCCAATATACAGATGATAGTCGTAGAACCATGAGAACCAAGTGTAGCTGTGGTAACAAAAGGAGGTGCAAAAACAACCACAAGTGCGACCCACCATGCAAAAGAAAGCACCGTTGGATGTTCAAAATCAAAATCACATATTCATGGATATACGCCCAGAGTTCGTTGGAAAAGAGAAGCCATCCACCTCAAGCCAAGTGAAAGATATGTGTGAGAGATTCCAAAAGATATTCGAGCAACAAACCGCAAGCAAGAGTGCAGATAAGGATAGTAAGCTCAAACCATTCCTGTCAAGTTGTTTGGCGCTAATCCAGGATAAGGATGCATTTGCAGAGTTGGAAGCACTGATAGAAACACTTCTAGAGGAAGACTAGCCAGCAAAGAAGGTTAATAGTGTCAAGACAAAGTTCAAAACGGGACGTGAACTTAGGATGTCTGCGCAAATTGGTGATTATGACATGAACTATATCATCCTCGACCTGGGATCCGATGTTAACATCTTAACACACCACATGTGGGAAATAATGGGCAAGCCACCCCTAGAATGGTCCCTAATTCAATTAAGGCTTGTTAATCAGGAAAAGGTCCTTCCCATTGGTATACTGAGTCAGGTCCAAGTGGATCTTGAAGGATTGCACACTTTTACGGACTTCGAGGTCATCAATATAGTAGATGACACTATCCCATATCCCGCGCTTCTGGGGATCGATTAGGTGATAGGAAATCAAACCATTATAAACTTCAAAAGAAGGATCCTATCGTTTGAATATGATGAGATGAGGGTAGTTGCGCCACTCGACCCACTAGAAGGACAGAGATACGTGGAACCTGTGTTCAACCAAGGGCAAGATGATCACCTTGATAACATCTATAATGTCACTTCCCTTAGGGAGAATTATATTAATCCTACTATGGATGGTAACCTGAGCTGGAAATGCACAAGTTCATGTACATCAGACTCAGGAGAGGCACTTGAGAACTGGCAGAACCGATTACATGATGTCTCTACGAGGAAATGCGTGAGGATAAATAAGTATGTCCGAAGAGTGGGAACTCAGTCATGACCGTTGCCCACATATGAAGGACTGCCTAACTTGGCAACATTCTTGACGGAGTTTGAGGAGCTAGTAATGAAGTTGCAACGACTATCTGCACTGGAATTTGTGCTAAAAGTTACACTCATGCAATGGTGGGGTACACACAAGAGCTCGATAACTGAATGGCCACAGTGCGGATGGAAACTGGAAGTAAGGTTCGGAGATGAGGTCACAACTGTGGCACAAAGGTATACATGGTTATCAAACCCTGTTGAACACTTGGAGCAGTGTTCGGCAGCATTCTCGAACTACCCGCGCCAGGTTTGGGTCCACCACTTCATTCATACTCTCGAAATGATAGCCAGAGATTGGTACGCATCTATGGAGTTGCGCCAAGAAACGGGGGAATGGGAAAAGGTTGCGCAGAAATTCACTTGCACATTCTAGTTCACAGATGATAATCCAACTAAGAGATAGTTGGCGGTCAGTGCTAGACAACTAGAAGACACCGATGGACCATTAAAGAAACAAGGATTCAACAAGATTTGGCACTCGCGACAGCTCAGTAGCATTAATTTGGAAATTCCAAGAAGAATGGCGGCATGATTTTTGGTCCCATCCAATGTATTAACCTTAATCACCTTGACAAGTACAGACCTGAACCTAATTTTTCGAATAAAGGTGACGAAGGACAAGCCCATATGCTCCATCAGTTGTCCCATCATTGTGTCCAGTCACCTCCTAGATGCTTGATCACCTATAAATATCATTCACCTATGTCATGGTAACCCTTACATTACCTTACTGAGCCAAGAGACTAGAGAGTCGAGCCAACTGAGCCAAGAAACCTTCAGAGTGAACCAGAACCCTACCTTAGCACCAAAGCCCATGATTGTTGAGTTATCTAGTGATAGTGAAGAATCCATTATTTCACCAGCCTCACCTTGGCCAATATGGGAAGTGCCATACATCCCTGAACCTAGTAGGCTGACCAATAAGATGAAGAAGACACAGGCTAAGTCGAAGGCACCCCCAAAGCCGAAGGCACCGCAGAGGCCACCACGCCCGCCACCGGTAGGAGGCCAGTTGACGCAGGTACCTGCAACCCTACCACTAGCACAACCAGCTGGGGTACGAGTGTTTGTGGCCAGAGCTCCATCAAGTGCAGACTTCCCCACTTTCTTTGGCCCCCCAAAGAAGATACCGAAAGCCCGCAAAGTTGACCCAGTTCCGCCACCACCACCACCAACAGAAGTAGAGCTGACTGATGAAGAAAAGAACTTGTTGCCTCCATATGTGTCACCGAGGAAGCCAAGGGCCGCAAGAGTGCCAGTGGATGCACATGAACTTCTAGAAGTTCCCAACATTCCAGAAGGTGTCCCATGATTTTAGGATACCATCATTCCCAAACTTCAGGACTTGAAGTTTGAAGACTACGACACCAGGAAACAAGAGGAGCTGGCCATAAATCAATTCATGGTCGTGGAGCCTGGTGAGGTGCCAAATGCAGATGTTGTTTATGCAATGGAGTGGGAACGTGGATTGGAGTAGTCAGGTATCTTAAATCTGCTCCTTATGCCACATTTCGACTGCACTGCCCCGGTTGGGATGTATGTGAAACAGCTTCTGGTATGCTTCCATGGAGGCTACCTCTAGTTGGACAAGCCATATGAGGTAACAGTGGACCTGGTCTCTGCCATCACGGGTCTCCCAAGTCAAGGAGTTGACCTAGCCCCATGCCTGCACAAGGACAGGTAAAACCTGGACAAGAACGACATGAAGAGTAAGTACCAGCTTGTCCGCGATGGAAAGGGATTCCTCATTAGCTCTATTGATGACAGTGTTGCAAGGGTTGTGGTAAAAATATTGTGCAGTAAGGTTCTACACAAGATGAGGCCTACTGAATGCACTGCCGCAATAGTAGAGCTAGCAGAACAGTGTGCGCAAGGAGTGCACATTAATTGGTCTCAGTTCCTCTTGAACGAACTGATGGACGACGCGGTTGATGCGCAGGAGCTTCCCACAGTGAAGTTCCACTTCTCATGGCTTTTAATTTTTATCTTATTTGCAACATGGACTCCTCCACTAGATTATCAACCCATGGATATCCCAATAAAGCTCCTTGGCACGTCGTTCCAAAACCTTTGGGACCACAAAGACAGCAAGCGCAAGCCCGATACAAATCTTGCATTATTTCTCCAAGGAGAAAGGCTTAGACAAATTGTGCGCAATAAATATCGATTGAAACCTGCGACAGTGGCAAGGTATCCATTCATTCACTTCCAGGCAGGGCCTCACAACATCATCTTGCATCCGCACAATGACCTAAAGAAGCAGGCACTCTCAACTTTATTCATCCTCAGAGATGCAGATATCCAGAGGGAAATCAAAGAGTGGCCCAAATAATGGATTGGTGAGCGTGTGGAGGTACCCAAGGAAGAGCAAGCACAGCAGGGGGTTATGTAGCAAAACCCTCCCCAGGACTGCATCAATTTCAATGCCCAAGAGCATCAGGATGATGCCCAGGAAGAAGAAGAAGAAGAAGAAGAGCAAGCGCAAGACCCATCCAATAATAGTGACGAAGACATCCCTGCTGAGGAGGTGGTGTGCACTGAAAGAAATAGAAAAACAAAGGGAAAAGAGCCCATGGAAGAAGATGCGGAAGCTTTGGGCATCCTACATAGGAAAAAGTAGTAGGCTAATTGACCCCAAGTCCTTAGCATAGAAGAAGAGGATCTGACTCTTCTTAGAGAGGTGGTCGTCGAAGTATCCAAGAAAACTTTGGGTAAAATCATGAGCAGGAAAACCAACTGGACTGCTTCGCTCACTACAAAATTTAACCAACTAGCAGAGGCCGTCACAGAAGTGTACGACACCATGTAGGCTGAGACCTATGGTTTAGACCAATCAGACACTTTGGTGACACCGGTCCTGCTCTCACCGGTCCTGAGATCTATGAGAGAGCTTAGGGAAGGTGTGATATATGAGTGGTAGAGTAGTCGGAAGTCTGCAGGATGCAGTCAGAGGTAGTACATTAGAAGAGAAGCTCTACTAGAGAGGTACAGATGCTAGAGAGGCTGATCCAAGCTGTGTGCAGATTAATAGATGGTAGCAGTATATTAGGAGAAATAAGACAAAGAGCATGAGAGGAAAAGAGAGCCTAAGTAGAAAGATAGATCTAGGACAGTCTGCAGTCAAATGCAGGCTGAAGACACCATATATTTTTCATGCCAGATGAAGAGTGCCTTGTGGTTTTTCCCAGATGAGTTTCCACGTGGATTGTTCTATGTGTTGATGATTGCCTGTGTATGTTGTTTATTGTTTGTGTTCATGCTTATGTTTATGACGCAAGTCCTGTCATGATTGAATGAATTCCGCACTCTCAATAGAAGTCAGAATGTATGAATAGGTTCTTATGCATAACATTTGAATATTAGTTTATGTTTACGGTGCAATCATTGTTGTGCGTCTGTTATATTGTGCATGTCTGCTAACTTGCTTTTATATTCAGTTATGTTGAATTACTAAGGCTAAATCGGTGTCACATCGTTAGTAGTTAATGAAATATATGCACGGTGCGCGCTACAGTTCAGTAAAAATGACTCCATCCTCGCGCCTTGGTCGATCTCCTTGGCCGCCCGCCAAGGGACTATATTTCCTCGACAATCATGGAAACATGGTTCCGGCGGTTACCCATCAAAGAGATATCTTGGGTGACATTGTGCCTACTCTGTGGGCGTTGCCGATGGGGATTGCTCTATTGGGTCGGTATCTCGGGTCTTTGTTGGGTTGACAGGCTACACAGAACCTGGGTCACGTGAGTTAGGAAAAGTGGCCAAGAGGTGCTATTTCTAGTTTTCAGAAGGATAAGATTCTAGGGCCCGATGGATGGACTATTGAATTTTTTCTGGGATTATTTGATCTTATTGGGGGAGATCTGCTTAAATTTGTGGAGGATACTCACATATCAGGAAGCAATCCTGCTAATTTTAATACAACCTTCCTTGCACTGATTCCAAAAGTTGATAACCCCACTTCTTTGAATGAGTTTAGACCAATTTATCTATGCAACTGTGTCTACGAGGTTGTCATGAAGATTATTTCCTGTAGATTCAAGAACATTCTCTCCAATCATATCTCTGAAGAACAATTTGGGTTTCTGGAAGGAATACAGATTCACGAGGCCATTGGGTGGCACAGGACGGTATGCACAACATGAAGACTAAAAAGTTAAAGGGGGGTATTTTGAAGATTAATCTGTCTAAATCATATGATAAGGTAAGTTGGTTATATATCCATATTATCTTGACTCATATTGGTTTATATATAGGTTTTATCATATGGGTTATGAGTTGTATCACAACATTTTCCTTTTCAATTCTGTTCAATGGGGCAGCATCTCCCTTCTTTCATGCTGAGAGGGGGTTACGCCAAGGATGTTCGTTATCACCTCTACTCTTTTTACTAGTGGCCGAAGGTTTAAGTAGGGCCATCAAAGAAGCTACTATGTAGGGATCCCTTGTGGTCATCCAAATATCCCATCTTTTGTCCTTGACACATTTACTGTTCGTAGATGGCCTTCTTATTTTCTGTTTTGACTTGGTAAGGGGTATTCAGACTTTAAAAGATATCCTAGTGATCTTTTCAGTGGCCATGAGGATGGGGATTAATGAGGGAAAGTCAACGATGACTGCACATCTCTTCACAGTGGAAGAATCTTGTGCACTTAACAAAACCTTTCCTTTCTTGTTGGTGGATATTAATGTCGGTTTGAAATACTTAGGGTTTTGCCTAAAACCAAACGATTACCTAAAGCAGAACTGGAAATGGCTCATTGAAAAATTGGAAAAAAGACTGAAACTTTAGAGTCATAAGTGGTTATCCCGAGCTGGGCGTCTGGTTCTAGTGAAATCAGTTCCGGAAGCTATTCCAGTCTATTGGATATCCCTTACCTGGATTCCTAAGAACATTTTGGAAAAAGCAACGAGAATCTACTTTAGAATTTTGTGGAGTGGGAAACAGGAGACATAGGTGACTCCTTGGGTTTGATGGGAAAGGAATGCGGTTCTGAAAGGTTCGGGAGGTTGGGGACTCAAGAATTTTTTTCTTTTTGCTAGGGCATTAGCAGCTAAGGGGGCTTGGAGACTTATCAGTTCGGAAAACCTATGGGCAAAAGTCATGATACAAAAGTATCTTGCACCGGATACTATAGAAGAATGGATATGGAACCCAAGGAAATCTCATGCTGGTGACTCGGTCATCTAGAAAGTAGTGGTGAAATATTTTGATATCATTGGTACAAATATTGCTTTGAATGTGGGAAATAAAAGACAGTTTTTGATCGGGGTGGATCCTTGGGTTGGCTGTGAACAAAAACATATTCTCCCTACTAGAATGATTGAGGCTCTAAGGGAACGAGATATGGTATATCTTTATCAACTTGCTTATCATGCATAGGGACATCGATGGTTTCAATCATGGAAGTCAGCATTGACTTTTGAATTAGATTCTCCAGATGAAAGGGAGTTGGGCCACTACATAGGTGACTTGAATCGATCCCTTATTCAACTCAGTGATAGATTGGACGAATGGGTTTGGGATGTTGATCCAAGGGGTGTCTATACTCCAAAGGGGGATATCTGAAATTTGGTGCAGATTTTATTCTTAGAGAACTAGTCTGGTGGTGGAACAAGCTATGGAAGATCAACATCCCACCAAAAACCATACTTTTCCTGTGGTGCGTTCTGGAAAACAAGTTTCCAACCTAGGATAATATTCAGCGTAGGAGTTTGCATGGTCCTGGGTGGTGTATCCTTTGCAAAGGTGAGGAGGAATCAGTTATCCATTTATTCTTAAATTGTGCTTTCATCAAAGCGGTTTGGGCAGAGTGTGTAATTTCCTTACGATCTCCCTATGTTTGGGACGGGGAGTCGATTTTACAATCTTGGATGAACTGGAGGGTGAGGGCATATTCTATGTTGATGGAAGCATTGCCTCTATTGATTCTTTGAGGTGTATGGTTGGCACGTAATAATTTTTGTTTTCAAGATAAAGCTTGCACGCCTGCAATTATGGCTAGTAATGCATGTGCTTTTCTTAGTGCTTTTCCACATCATATTAGAGCTACTAGATAGAAGGAAGTTCTTGTTGTGGAATTGGATAGGTCGAAGCTGTGGGGTTTCTTTGATGGAGTGGCACATAATTTTGTTTGTGGGGGTGGTTCCCTTTTGTATCTATCAAAGACTCATTTCTTTGAGATGATAGCTAGGTTAGGGGAAGGCAACAATAATTTTGCTGAAATCATGAGCCTTAAACTCCTTTTGGTCCTTGCAGCAGAGAAGGGTGTAACAACACTCAACTTCATGGGTAACTCATCCAATGTTATAAACTGGATAAATGGCACACAACTGTGCAAAAATATCAAACTTGATATCATCCTTCGATCAGCTAGAGAGATTTTGCTCAATTTTGATGACTTTTCTTGTCGACACATTTACAGGGAAAACAACAAGGAAATAGACTCTGCTTCGAAGGAGGGTTTGCATCTGGCCATGGGACAGTGGAAGATAAGAGAACATAGAGATGGGAATACTCATGAATATTTTCATAGACCTTTTATAGATTGAAATCTATTTTTTGTTTATGTTTACAGCATAATATATTGTTGCAGCTAGTCTACCTAGTTATACATGCTTATATTATAGAACCATATGGTTTTGCACTCAAATGACTGAACCTTTTACAGTTGTATGATACTTGAATTACTGAATTATGGGGTTTGATGGTTAAGACTGTTTCTTGAATTACTATTTCTATGAAGGTTAGATTTAAAAACCTTTTATGGATGGGAATTTGAAGATCAGACTATGTGTTTCATCATAGAAGCTATATGCTATACTTGAGATACACTTTTTTACAAGTGTATCTACAGAATGTAATTTTGTTTTGAAGAAATAAAATTACTCTTTTTTCTAGGAAAAAAAAATCATATACAAAAACATCAAAATAACTAAAGTTTAAAACTTCATTTTAATTAAAATATGTTATTTAAATTAGTTAAAATTATAT
>LPNX010401007.1:0-10758 GCA_001517045.1 Pseudotsuga menziesii
ATTACTTCTTTTTACTACAATCGTTTTCTACAATTCTTACTGCAAGCACTACAATACATTTATTTCAAGCATTCTTTTACTACAATCGTTTTTCTACAATTTTCACTGCAAGCACTACAATACATTTATTTCAAGCATTCTTTTATTACAATACAATACTACAATTTTACTTCCAGCATTTTTCTCAGCACATTTATTTATTTTCGATTCCGTAAATGAGCATGTGGTGGATGTTAACTGTTTAAATCTCTTTTTCACACTTTACATTTACTGCTGGTTTAGTAATCTGTATTCATAACGATTTTCTGCCATTTCGCAAGTTTATTTCATTTCTCCATACAATTGTTTTATTTCACTGCTATTTATAATCATATTGTCTATCCTTATATTTCTTTGTTAAACACTGAACCCATAATTTAATCGTAGATTAACATTTCTCTTTTATAAAGATACATTGTACCTTTTGACTCCATTTAGTATAGGCACTGGTCTTATAGTCTTTTGTAAGTCTTAATAAAAGATCCCATTAATTAACCTTCAATTAATTAATAAACCTGGAACATAGTCTTTCCATAGGGACTACCCCCCTTGGCTCTGTTGGGATCTTGCCTAAACGGAGGAGCTGTAGACTGTGGTGACAGTGGTCCCCAGCTCTCGCTTGCCCCCAAGGACACACATAGCAGGTTGTGACTTTCCTGCGTCTTAAAGTGTGAATTAGGCGGCAACAGACCATATAACCAGTAATATAACTCAGGCTAGCATCCATTTGCTGCAAGTGTTCACGAGTCAAGACATGCTCTACAAATCATTCAAATAACACTTATAACAAGTAGTAATCATTTCACTGGTGATCTATCAACCACGTATAAAGGATTTCATTTATTAACTATAACTCAGACCAGACTTTCAAGACCATACTCACTTCATAGTTGTAATCATTTTGCTAGTGAAGGGTGAGGGCTAGAATTCACAAGGCTAGGGCAAAAGGTGACTACCAACTTGACATTGTGACACTTCGGATATGGAAAGGAGATACTCACTCTAGCATATGACAGACAAGCAACAACAAAGGGGAAGGCAGTGTCTCACAAATGCGCAAGTTACTTCAGAGGTGCTTATTCACCTTGACAAATTCTCACAATCCAACTCAATACAAGTAAGGCCAGCAATCCTTAGATATAACTTTAGGAACCATTTCTTTTTGGGGCCTTTGATTTTCCATAGCCTCTGTTCTTGTTTTCATTACACGAATTTTTATTATTTAGGCTTGATGCATTCATGTATGTTGAAAAACACTACTTTTCATGCATGTTTTAAGATATTCTTTTCATTGTACTTCAAAGCCAATTTCATTAGGCTAGCCTTGCATTCACGTATGTTTAAAAACACTACTTTTTATGAATGGGATTTTTCATAAGATATTCATTTCATTTCCAAACACATTGTATTGATGGCATGGCAGCGCTACTTGTTTCAGGTTAGCCAACACAACCTAGGCAACTCAAAGCTGAGACACACAAACAAGGAAGCTGATCCAATCATAGAGGCTCTAGTGGGGAAAGGCCCTCCATCCCACAAGTCAAGTAGTAAGTCGGGTCAAAAACATAATTGGAAGGTAATGGATGGGTGGAGACAGTGAGTGGTGAAACCAACACTCGTAAGCCAAAGTATGGTGGGAATGACTGCCTCTATTCTCCCTAAAGAGGGTAAAACCAATGAGTATAGATCAAGAACTTCCAGGTCTGAGTAAGGACATCAATACATAATATTAATACATCCAAGTCCACATATTTATATAACCGCCAGATCATGACACTAAATGCTAATACATATCACAAGAATGAGTATAAGAGCAATGATAACCATATGTAATGTCCTCTTCTGCTTAGGCATTGAGGACCAACCCGCTAACCTATATGATTCCTGTAGGTTCAAGCGGGTACTAACAGTTAAGGAATCAGCCGAAGACTGACGCCATATATAGAAGACCTAGGGCATCAATATTATATCACCATTGGGTCGAAGAGGGCCACTAGAGCCAAAGGCCACCTGCATGCATGACCTCTGGGCATTATTTAATGATGCATACACCCGATTAAGTCTCCATGCGCATGCATGCAAGTCAACTGCAAATTAGAAGATAAAGTGACCTAATTAGGTCAAAAGTTAGGGTTTTCGTAGTTGAAAGTTATAAAAAAAAGATAAAGTGAATGGAGAAGTCACTTATGGATTATTGATTTGTGGAGTCGAATTGGAGAGCTCGACGAGCTAAGTTTGGGTTGAGCGCATGCTCAGCTAACTGGTGTATTTCGATAGCAAAATCTATCTACCCTAGTTCATCATCAGGTTGGAT
This sequence comes from Pseudotsuga menziesii, assembly GCA_001517045.1. NCBI lineage: Eukaryota > Viridiplantae > Streptophyta > Pinopsida > Pinales > Pinaceae > Pseudotsuga > Pseudotsuga menziesii. Next base: position 2,354 of record LPNX010401007.1, read on the forward strand.
CATCCAGGTTCAGCACTAGTTCATCATCAGGTTACATTCAGTAGTTATTCCGAGAGGTTGATTATTCACCCAGTCAGAGGGTTTTCACCGTCACACCGTATCATCGTAGTCAAAGACAAAGAAATTCGTTTTCCTACCTACAGGGCTTAGAACTTCTGCATGTCACTTCCATTCATTCCAGAGCACCTCCATCACCCTTCCCCTAGAAGAAGGGCCATTCAGCTTGAGTATCAAGCAAGATATCATCAGTGCTCCCCTTTTTTGGAGGCACTAATCTGCATGGGCGAATTGATTTGAGGAGGCATTCACGTTTTGGGCTAGCCTTCCTCTGTTTCTTCCACATGTTGGTTCCATCATCATCAGAGGGGTAGTATAACCCTAGTACACCTTGTTACCAACATTTTGTACCATAGTTAGGTTACCCGAGGAGCCGTCGATTGAAAAACATGTTCAATGTTTGATTCCAGTGTATCAATTGATTCATCTTGATGTCTAGCAAATATTGGCTAGCCAGTTTTTCATTTGAATAATTTTGACCATGGCCCCGCGGGGTTTGTAATAAAATGTGCCAGTAGGGTATTTTGAGTTGTTCGGTCTCCTAAGACGTAGAATCTCAACTAAGGTATTCCAGGGAGTTTTTCGCCCTTGACAATTATGCTTTGCCTATAGCCGAGTATAATTGACGAGGTTTTCTCCCGCTTCCTCCAAAGCTGAAATGATCGATTTTGAATTTTGGGCCTTATGGGGTTATTAGAGCCCAACTAAGTGTTTATAAACCTACTAGGCATTGTTAGAATAGAGCATGGTCTTGTCCTAAGTCAATAGGACCTTTAAAAAATTTCCAACAAAATTTTACCGGACGGGTTAAAAAATTATTTTTTAATTTTTTAATTATTTACCTAAGTTTTTTAATTAATTTTTCCATAAATTAATTGGAAAAATCTCGTTTGTAATAAGTCGGTCATCCGGACCCCGAATTCAGTGATTGAAGGCTCCAACCTTAAGCCAAAAATCATTCTTGATCAGCCAGCCAGTCAGATCCAACTTTCAAATCATCAATCGGACACATAACGCTCATTTTCGAGGAAAAAATGATTATTTTGGAGAAAATTAAAACTCTCCAAATTAATCCAAATTCAGCGAAATAAAAGGCTAAATGACATCTCAATGGGCATTTATGATGATTGGAGTTATCATAACTCAGCTTCAGTCAGCATTCAGTGAATAATAAAGTTATATTCAATTGACGGATTTGTCATCTCCAGCTAAACTCCCGAATTGGATGAAATGGAGAGCACTCATTGGTTTGATGATTTGATCGAGGTAAAGACTGAAGATTACAGCAGCAGTGGCCTCTCCAGACCTAGCAATGGCTCCTCCATACCTAAGTTGTGGCCTCACCTACCAGTTCACGCCCCTCTTCAGCATGAGGGCGTCATCCACACGTTTGGGCTCAGTTATGGCTTGTTTGCAGTGGTTAGGGTTGGAGTAGGGGCGCCTTGCCTAGGTGGAGGCCTCCCCCCACTCCCAGCTCTTCATTTTTAGGTCTGGGCTCTCAGTTATGTGCGGAGCCGGTTAGGTTATGAGATTTGGTTTTAGGGTTTTAGCTTGATCTCATTGTATAAATAGAGGCTCCTCAGCTCCATTCGGATGGAGAATTTGTGCAAGTACACTCTAGAAAAATTTGTAATATCTTTTGAATTTGAATAAAGCAAGAAGACTTTGGAGATCCATGTGGGATTTATTTGTGTGCCATGCTTCATCTTGTTTAAGGTGATACCATTCTTAGCTCATTTCTTTTGATTCTTAAGTATATGATCTTGTGATTAGAAGGCTAACAATCTAGCACAATATTATTTGATCTATGCTTTTCTCTTAAGTTTTGTGGCTTTCAGGTATTCTCTCAAACACAAGAGCTCTTGTTTGGTTTATGCATTCATTCTACAGGTGCCTAAGGGAGTCTTCCACTTTAAGAAATCGAGAAACGAAGGGTTTGCTTGCCTCATCCATCAAACTACAAACTTCAAAAATCTCTTGGTTACATTGGTTACTACAAAGCGGATCTACATTTCTACAGGTTTTATCCTATCGATTTGCTTTCCAAGTAGTGCAAGTATTCTCAATTTATTCACATTTCTAGATCTTGCATTATGATTTGCTAAAGTAGATCAAAGATTCATACTTTGATCTACTTGTTGGGTTTAGATCTACCTTTTTTTAATCTTTAACTTTTACTAGATCTAAGATCCTTGTCTCATTTCAAATTTGTAAATCCATCATTCTTTTGTTTGCCAGACTTTTGTCTTGAGAAGTACTTTGGGGTTTGTCTCCAATTGCCGCATTGTTTTGCGTGCCACTTCTCTTTCCCCGCTATCTCTTGCATAATTTTCAGCTAGCTGAAAATTTCAAGACTAGTGCTTAAAAGTCAATATTTTGACTTCTTTTTGCCTTGGAAAACGTGCAAATTTTCCACTTTTAGGCTTGCTGGTTTTTATGTGTTTTCATTATTTTTAAAAAATCAGAAAATTTTCCAAAAATTATTTTTTCAAGTTTTTTTTTGTACATTTTCTCGAAGAACGTGCAAATTTAAGCTTGTTGTTTTTTGCTGATTTTTTGACATTTTTCTGCTATTTTTTAATTTTTTCATCTTTTCCTCGAAAAGCCTGCAAATTTAAGCTTGTTGTTTTTTGCTGATTTTTTGACATTTTTCTGTTATTTTTCAATTCTGGAAATTAGCTTAAAAATTAGAAAAAATCTTTAAGCTTTCTTTCTCAAAAAATTTCAAGTCATTTTATTGAAAAACGTGCATTTTGAGCCATAAAAGGCAAGCTTTTCCTCTCATTTCCAAGGTCTGATTTTTTTTCGGTTTTGTTTTACTGTTTTGGGCTTTTCTTTATCTCATTAACCACTTGGCATCTTGTTCACTTTCATCTTTCCGAGTCATAAGTTAAAATTTGGTTTCCTAACACTCTTACTAGTTGTTGTTTAAAGCTCTTATTTACAGATGAACGAAGAGAAAAATCGAGCAAAGAAAGAGCAAGCAAAGCTAGATCCAAAAGATTCTGAGAAAAAACGAAGAACCATATCAAGAAGAGGATCCAATCTCAAAAAATCATTCTCCTTTGTACAAGTCATAATAAGGCTCCAAGTTCTCTTGATTAGTCACTTTCTTCATTTTCAAAGGGCTAAATGCCCTCATCTTGTAAAGTATTAATGAAATAAAGCTAAGTGGAATAAGGCCTCCCACACTGTGTGTTTTTCTTCCCTCATTTGGGGAAGAGCCTTGTGTTGTCCTTTTGTTTAGTTGTTACTATGCTTAGAGTAGTTTCATTTCATGCTTAGAACACTAGTTGCTAGTTTAGCTTATTTTTACTAAGTTAGTTTCTTTCAAGTCATTGTTATTAATCTTTTTGAGCTATCATTTGATTTCCACATTTACAGTCTGCTTGTCTTTTAAAAAAGAAACCAAAGTCTCTTGAATTTGCAATAACCCAAGTCAAGAGCACTCTCTTTCGGAGAGCATTCCCACTGCATTATCCTTGCATCAAGCATATAGATTAATTAAAGTCTCTTGAACTTCTGTCATAAGACAAAATCAAGAACACTCTCTGTCGGAGAGTTGAACTGTGTGCTCATAATAATAAAATCTTTCCAACTCACATTTCCCCACTTAAAATTTTCCTCGTTGCTATCCCTCACCTAGTATGCTCTGCCGACCTTGAAAAGTTGGACTCGTACTCAGAACGGTCATCGGATTTGTTAATCTTGTAAGTGATAACATAATAAAACTTTCACCCCATAAGCGACGCACTGGCGTTGTCTCAATAAATACTCAGGTAGTGGGCAAATTCCAAGTGTGGGCGTCGAGCAACCCAATCTAGACACTCACTGGTTAAATTCTCTGAACACCTAGCTTGTGATTCCAGACAGGTCCGTCATGTCTTCGAACGGAGCCACTAAAAGTATTTCCGGTTAGGTTTCCTAGACACCTTAAGCAAGATCATCTTCAAAATCCTTAAAATTTACCAAGAGCACTCGCACAATCTAACATTCACTGGTTTAATTTCTAGACATGTGTTTAATTCTTTGGCGCATTTCAGCTTCATTGACTCCATAAGGCACTGGTCCTTGTTTTAATTTGCATAATTATATTATTTGATCAATTGCCAATGGTTTATTATAATTGCTATCACTAAATGCTTAATTAAAGTCTAGAATTTAAACTTATCTTTTAATCACTTATTGCAACGTGGATTGCCCTTTGATTTTGTGTCACATTTATAACAAGTATAACACCTTCAAATCATAATAACTCCTAAACAACACCCATCCGCATCCGCAACCTTTAAGAACACTTTAACAACTTAAAAGCCATAGAAACTCTTTTGTAGGGACTACCCCCCTTGGCTTCGTTAGGAGTTAGCCTAAACAGAGGAGCTAGGAATAGGTGATAGTACCTAGCTCTGTGCTTGCCTCCAAGGTCACACCTCTCCCACTTTCCTAAGTGAGGAGACAGCTTTCAATTGATTTCTACAGCTGGTGTGCAATCGACGGACAACACACCTCATCCGGGCTTTCAACAGTAGCTTATTTATTATTCTGGAGCTTATACAGTTTGAAAGGAGGGCGCAGTCACCTATGGAGGACGATTTGGTGTATCTCCTTATTCCTCCGGTAGAATCTTTGCATGTGGGACCGGTCTCTTCACCATCAGCTGATCTATATACTGGTATGTACATGCATTGATTTCTCCTATTTTATAGCATCTCAGTATTTTTCTAGGGCACATATTTGCATGCAACTGCATGCATGCAAAGTTCGGGGTTTTCTTTCCTATTTGATTAAGGAATAAATCTATTAGCCATCTACAGTGTACACATAAACAGGAAAATATCAGTTGGGATATTACACCATAACACAAGATATATAAGCTGAGTCATAAATATGCAAATAATCCATATGAACCAACATCAGTCCAATGAGAAAACACTGATAAAACTATGGGCATCAATAACTGCTCTGCAAATGGCTAAAATGACTACATCAGTCTCCAAATCTGAGTGTTCTGAGACTCAGTCATGGCATTGGAGAGTACTATAGTCCATCAATCAAATCATGATCCATCATAGATGCTCATCTCAACATCTCATATGTAGGGGAATTGGTTGAAAAATGTATTGAAATCTGAAAAAATAGAGTATGGTAGCCAACAACTATATATGTGATAACAGTATGAGCTCAAAAGGCACACATGGGATAGCACATACAGTTACATGAGGAGCTTGAAGATCACCTAGAGTGATGAAGATCTTAACCTTTGCTACAAGGTTGAATATGGAATCCTATTAGAGGACAACAAGCTCACAGATGGGTGCAAGAGGAACTTTTCAACAAAGTTCAAGATAGAGGATCTTGGTATCCAGTGACCTTAGATGGATACATAAAATATCAGTAGCAGAGGAAGCTACCTGTCACTCCAATACATAATGTTTTGATACATAGAGAACAAAATGCAGAGAGAGAATGATGCTCTGCTTCAGAGTAATTGCAGAAGATCTCCAAGTTCGAGAATCTTGACATAGTACGACAAGATGGACAACTTACTGATGGGCCTAGGCTTTACTGAGAGTAAAGCGGATTCCAACATTTACTTCAAGATTGAAGGCAGAAGACCAATGATGCTCCTTCTATATGTCAATGACCTGTTCCTGACAAGAGAGGACAAACTCATTGAAGATGCAGAGAAGAGACTTGTTACTGAGTTTGAGATGAAAGACTTAGGGCTGATGCACTACTTCTTAGGCATGGAGGTGTGACATAATGCGGATGGGATTTTCCTTGGTCAAGGAAAGTATGCAGTGGAGATTCTGAAGAGATTCGAAATGTTGGACCATAAGGCAATGGCCACACATATGGCATCAAACTTGAAGCTACTGTGTGAAGCTTCATCAGATTCGGTTGATGCCACGGTGTATCGTCAAATGATTGGTTCATTGATGTCCCTGACGAATACGAGACCGGACATATGCTTTGTTGTGAACACACTAATCCAGTTCTTGACGGATCAGAGACATGTTCACCTAGTTGTTGCAAAGCATGTATTGAGGTATCTAAAAGGTACAGTTGAGTATGGACTCAAGTATGATACGAATCAGAAGATTAACCTGCACAGTTATGTTGATTGGGATTGGGCAGGAAGCGCCACTGATAGGAAGAGCACTTCAGGTTGTTGCTTAAGTTTGAGATCCAGTATGATTTCTTGGTTTAGCAGGAACAAGTCCTGCGTGGCGTTGAGTACAACCAAGGCAGAATATCTTGCCACTTGCTCGGCTAGTTGTGAGGTAGTATGGCTTCAAAAGCTACTATCTTATTTGTTTGATCTTACTTACATTTTTGTATGATGCAGAGAGGAGCAATGAAGCTCCAGTACGTGGCAACGGACGAGCAGATAGTTGATGTATTGACCAAGCCTCTAGCTAGAGTGAAGTTCGAGTACTTCAAAGAAAGACTTGGAGTGATCCAGAACGAGACCCCTCGAAAAAGGGAGTGATAAGTTCTAGCATAGTTGGAGATACAGGTTGTCGGAGCGTAAACGTCCTAGCGAAGGTCGTAGGTTGCTGGGATGTAATCAGTCCTGTGGGTTGTCCTCGGAAGTAATAAGTCCTCGCGAAGCTCGCATATTATACTTGAACATAATCAGTCCTGATATGTTTCTATGCTAGATATAGCAAGAGACCAAAAGACGCAAATGCATGATATCTCACATGGGAAATGAGACAGGTTGTCCAAGCGGAAAAGATACAGGTGTAGTAGGTTGCTTGGACGTAATCAATCCTATAGATTGTCCTCGGATGTAATCAGTCCTGCCAAAGCTCGCAGGTTATCCTTGGACGTAATCAGTCCTGAGACAAGTTATCAGAACGAAAAAGGTCCTAGTGTAGCAGGTTGTTCAGATGTAATAAGTCATGTGGGTTGTCCAAAGTGTAAAAGGGGTCTTGGCGTGGTATGCAGGTTACTCGAATGTAATAAGTCCTGAAGGATGTCCGAACGAAAAAGATCCTGAACGTAGGTTGTTCGAATGTAATAAGTCCTTAAGGTTAACCTGAACGGAAAAGATCCTGGCGTGATACGGAGGTTGTTCAGTCGTAATCAGTCCTTGTATGTGTGTATTCCCATATTGAAAATGATGAGGTCACAAGGCACTTAATGTGCACCTGGGCAGTTCTCCCATGTTGGGAGAACACAGGTTGATCGTAGAGAGACGCAATGTACTTGGTGTGCTCCTAGGCGATTCTCGCATAGTGGTAGATGCAGGTTAGATCCTAGCATGTTCCTATGTTGGTAGAACGCAAGTGGTCTGCATATGGGCTATGCTCTGTGTACTCTTTGTGTTTTGTTTTGTTTTGTGCAGGACAAAGAAATGATCTGAATACGACAAGATGGCGGTAGGAGACACAGGTTATTACAGTGGAAATGTAAAGAATGGTCATGGGTTGTACCTACGTGATGGATTGCTCATGGAAATGATGAAGACTTGGATGAGGACTAGGCCTACACCCAGCATGAAAAAGGATTGGCTCTGTAGAAAATTCCTATGACTGATAGATACAACAGATTGGACAAGATGAGGACAATGGCAGCGGTGACGATGACCAGATGTGTTGATGACTGTGGCGAGAGAAAACATTCCTAGTTAAGAGGGAGTGTTGTTGTAATTGTAACTTTGGAAGATATTCTGATGTATATTACTATTGTATATTGTTGTACCCCCATCGAAGATGTGTTCCCCTCCTTTCGGGATATCATCATTGTGTATGCTCACTGAGTTAAACCCTCTGTTATAAGTCAGGGAAATAGTCTCTAGGTTAAATAAGGGAAAATGTACTTGTGAGTGTTTTTAGGTAGGTTAGCCCCAAGAGGTTACCTGGCCGACCTAGTTGAGTTACATACTCAACGGAAGAATATAAACAGGGAGACACCCTTCTCATTTGACACACGCTCATTCACTCTCTCATGTGTGCATTATGAGAGAGAGGACAGGAGGAAGAGAGAGAGTTGCAGAAGACATATTGTTCTCTGTTATTCCATCTTGTGATCTTGCCTTTGTGACAAAACTATTATGAGGAAGTTTCCGAGGTTTTCTCCTTTATGGTTTCCCCAATTAAAATCTTTGTGTCTTGATTAGAGGAAATTTCAACTCAAAATGGGCCTTTTAACTTTTATTCAAATTCCATGTCATCATGTGTTAGCCAATGAAATTGCTTTAAATTTGAAATACCNGGGTAAAAACACAAGGAGATATATCAAAAATACAAACAAAAAAGTAGTTTTTTTCTTTTCTTCCTTCAAAATTAATAAATATTATTTTATTATTTTAACTATTATTTTATTAGTTCATTTTAGGA
>LPNX010401007.1:10795-65909 GCA_001517045.1 Pseudotsuga menziesii
CCAAATTTCGATCGGGAGAGCTCGTTGGATGCGGAATTAAATTCCGCATCCAACGAGCTCTCCCAATCGAATATCATCATTCCGTTTTTTCAGGTATTTCTTGTTTTTGGGGTAGCGGGGTCCGTCAAAAGTATGCCGAGTGGGTACTCGTTGGATGCGGAATTTAATTCCGCATCCAACGAGCTCTCTCGATCGAAATTTGAGTAAAAACACGAGGAGATATGTCAAAAATACAAACAAAAAAGTAGTTTTTTTCTTTTCTTCCTTCAAAATTAATAAATATTATTTTATTATTTTAACTATTATTTTATTAGTTCATTTTAGGAGGCCCATTTTGAGTTGAAATTTCCTCTAATGTGTATCTTGTGTATCTTGTGTATCTGTGATGTATTGTTGTACTTGTTATTATTTCATATAAAGATCCTAAGTGAATTAACTTAGAAAAACTAACATAAAGATCTAGGAGTAGCAGACTGTACTAGGTTGTACTTGTTCTCTCTCAATCTTCATTTGTTGAAATATCATATCTGATCCCCTTTGTGCAAGTATTGATAGTGATGCAAGTTTCCTAGCTTGCTTGGAGTGGATGATCTCGGTTGAATCTACCATTCTTCAAGCCTTTTTAAGAAAGACATAGTCCCTCCGCTTCCCACTGTTGGATTCTTTAGATCTGGGCACTCTACTTGAGCACTTCCTTCTTCCTTCTTTCCTTCATCTTCAAAATTAAACTTTTTATTTGCTTTTGGTTACTTTGTAAATGCTTAAATAAATTGGTTTCTTTTAAAACATTATTCAAAGATTGATTTATTTACGTACATTGCTAGATCCTAATCTTAAATCCTTATTCTGAGTAGATCTAAATTGATTAAGTACTTAGGCTTATTGTTTATCATTTAAGTACTTAGATTATTATGTTCTTAACGCTTTATTTAGCACAGCTGGTGCATGATAGATGGTTGGCTTTTGTCTTTTATTGACAGGACAAGGAGAAGTGTTGCCGGAAAATCAAAGATCTAAGTTGTTCAAAGATCTCCCGGAGCACCATTCTTGATATTGTCTTACTCAAAACATTTGGATCCAGATCTATAAGGACCATTGGCATCCACCTCAAACATTGTAAATACCGTAATAAAGATTTTGAGTAGGCTCCTAAGATCCCACTCTCCATCCCCCCTGAGGGGTTTTGCATTGGTGCACTTTTTGCATGGTTTTGCTTTTGTTAGTGTAGTTTTCCTTCATAATCAATATACTTTGTCATTTCCAATTTCAATTTTATTGCAAAATAATACAAATACTAACCCGCTATGCTATACTAAATTACCTAAAGGGAAAAGATTTGCGCAGTGTAGTAATTAGAAAATCTTCCATTTTTGCACTCTTACATTTAAAATAAACCCCCTTTCTTTCCCGAGTACGGTTCACGGACAAGGGCTTTCCCAAGTACTAGACCAGGAAAGAGATTCTTGGGTTTTTCTTTTCAACCAAGAAAACATTGCTCAAAAACACTTAAAACCAACAAGACTCGGTCCCCGTTATGCTCTGGATCTCTACGGCTTTGACCGACCAGTTGATCATATCCAGAGAGAGATTGAGTGACTCATTTAATTAGCTTTCACACTTTTAATTAACCCTCCAACGATGAAAATCCATCGTTGCATTTTGCTTCGTGTGGGAAAATTGTATAGAGGAAGCAAGAACAACTGAAAAGTGACCGCGGGGTCCCTGAGGCTACATCCTTGTTGTTGCAGTGTTAGACATCCCCCCGTGACTCCATTCAGCCCACATTTTCTCGTGTGCTACCACACTTAGTGAGTCTAGAGATATTCCCTGTACCTTCGTGGTATATCGGGAATCCCCCTCCCTCATAATCCATTCATTAATTCATAAACTTAAAATCGACCAAGAACAATTGCAATAAATTCATCACTCCAACAACACTCCATTTTAAACTCCATTTTTCAGCACTGGTCTACATCATACAATCATTTTGCTTAAAGTGAATCTTATGTGGATGGATTAATTTGTATTCAATGTTGTTGTCTTAATCACTATTGTAATCTCTTGTGTCACTTTCAAAAAAACTCCTAAACAACTTACTCAATCATAAACTACCATCTAAAGCTTAATCATCCTTAATAACTGTTAGGGTCTACCTCCCTCGGCTCCGTTAGGAGTTTTCCTAAACGGAGGAGTCAAGATCAAGTGACAGTAGTTGACTCGAGACTTGCCCCCAAGGACGCACTTAGTGGCTAGAAGATTTCAGCCACGGTAACCTAACCCCCCCAGGTGGGTGAAAGGTGGCAACAGGTGGTTCGATGTTAGATATCGGTGAGAAGAAGTACGAATCTTGGATTTCTATTAAAGTTATTTGTGGATATGCTTCAATTTTAAATTCAATTTTAGAGTTAAACCTTCAACTATATCTTTATATTTCCAATCATCTCACACTACCTAAGACTTTTGTATTTTAAACCTAGGCTACGGGGAATCACCCCCCCCCTGCGCTTCGTTCCTGATTCGCTCTCCCAGAAGAGGCGACGAGGAATCGCTCCTGAAATCGCGATTCCTGATCGCTTCCTCTTGCAAGCATTTTGGGAATCGTACTTCCCTTGTTGATCAAGTTGTCATTGATGCCAACAATGTCTGGTCATTGATGCCAACTGTTGACTCCTTGGTGCCCCTTGTGGAGCACCTGAGGGTTAGTGTTTAGTTTGTGGTTGTCTATGTCAAAGGAGCCATTTTGAGCTTGTCCAAGCCCAAGCTTGAAGCCCTTGGAAGCCTTGGAAAAATGGAAAAAGCCCTAGTTTCCCATTCACTTGGTCAAGTGCCCCTAAGTTGTATCATGGTCTCATTTGAGTCGATTGTTGAGTTCCTTGCTCTTGGTTGATCTTTGGTTACTGGTCTTTGTGTCGCTTGTTATGCTTGCACTTGTTTTGATCTCTTGACTGGTTGTTGGATAAATGATGTGGCTCATGTGTGTAAGTCCCTTGATGTGTTGATGCAGAAGCCCATTGCTTGCATTGGATGGCCTTGAGGTTGTTGAGTTCTTGTGGCGTCCTCGAGTCCACAAGCTTAAATCTTGATCCTCTTGCATGTGGAGACTTGGGTCTTGAAGCCCACACTTATGGTGGTATGTTGGAACCCATTATTATGGGGTCCTTGGTGTCCTTGGAATTTTGGGTCTTGAACCCACACATATGGTGGTTTGATGGCCCTTGGACACTATATGGTCATTGGCATGTTTTAGCCTTGTGATCATGCATAAGAAGCCCATAAGGTGTTACAAACTAGTGGTGAGGTATTTGTACCCCTATTTTGGGGTGTTGGTACTCTTATGGTGATGAAGATATTTAGTGGAACCATTGGATATGTTTTTAATAATATGGACCTTGAATATGATGATGATATTCTTGAAAAAGTCTTTGTTCCCACTTGATTGGTGGTGCTGGGGTCCTTGATACCCTTGATATGATGAGTATATGGTGGAGCCCTCCTCCTTGTTGATGTGAAGTCTGTGGATGTGAAAACCATTGAAGCCTTTGGCCTTGGAACTTATGCATAAGGTAACATGGTCTTTGGCACCTTTATGTGTGGAATCTTTGAAGTCTTGAACAAATTGAAGAATTTAAAGGTATTAGACTAAGAATTTTCAAATAAACCCATCATAGGGTGATAGTCCTCGTCAATCCATTTCCGCTGATATATGGAGCATCCTCTAACTCCTTACTGTTGAAGATATATTATTTTTGAAGTTGGTGTACCCCACCGTTTTGGGTCAGCCGACCAAACAAAAGAGAATTTAATTATTGGTAATTTTGAATTGCATGTCAGCCCAATTTGAGGTACTAACTTTCCTCCATGACCTATATAAATAGAATATCAAATATTTCATTTGTTCATGAATCAAGTCTCTCTTTGGTATTTCGCAACTCTTGGAGAAAAGTGTGAAACTTTGTGGAGGAGAAATGTTTGGGCATCTTCACTAAAATTGGAATAACTTTCTCATACGGAATCGGAATCACAAAATTATTTCCTCATTGGAAAGCTTGTTACGAGGGCTATGTGATGAGATGATCTAGAGATTATTTTGGTTTGTCTATTATTTCTTCATCTTGTGATCTTCGAAAAGGTATCGTTCATGCTTCTGGGTTTCTCTTGTGATGGCACATGTCTTTCATGGATAGAGTTCATATTTGATCTTAGTATGTGAGCCTATATATTGGTATATATCTTTGAAGTTATTGAATATGTTATCGAGGCTATGGTGATGGTTATCTTGGAATATATCTTAATGTGATCTTGATATAGAGCTTGATGATTATCTTGGATATTATTGGCATAGATTTTGGTGTTTAGCTTGACTGTTGTATATTGTAGTATTGAATGAGAAGTTGACATGTAAGTAATAGATCTTGTGAGTGATTTTTTTGATCAACCTAAGTGTTTTCCTTGAAAACTATTTTGACAAGTGTTGATCATTGTGTCTTTGACCTAAGTGGATTTGGATTGTTATTGACTATTAATGATAACTTTCGACAGTATTGTAAGTAACTATTTGCTCGATATTTGTTTGATTTGTTGACTTGATTTGAATGGAGTGAAAAATCCTTTTGTGTCCAAGAGTTTATGAGATTGACTGAGTTTGAAATAGTTGGTTAAGTCTTTTATCTTCGTGGCTGAAATTAGTTGCTTGAGGTATCTCATGTATAACTATCAAGTATTCCTCTCTTGTGATTGAGGTTGGTTGTGGTGTCATTGAGTTGAGTGTGATTGGATAAAGTTTGGTTGACCATATGTGAAGTCTCTTTGTTGCTCAAATGTGTCTCTTACTTGATGAACTAGGCCAAGTAAAAAGGGTTGGTCGACTGTCAGAGCACTTGATTAGACTAACACAAGTATATGATTGATTTGGCACAGGTACACAAGTAGCTTGGTACAGGTTAGTTCAGTTGAGCAACATTGGCACAAGTTGCCTTATGTGCATTTGGTTTGACTCAGATTGGATGAGTTGTATGAGTAGTTGGTTTGACCCAAGTGGACTGAGTTTGGTGTGTAGACTCAGATTCACTGAGTTAGTTGATGTGAGCAACAGATTGATTGGTATAGCTTGATTGGACAAAGTTGATTGCACAGGTTGATGAGTAGTGTGGTGCAGTGAACAGTGGTCAGATGATGAGCAGTGGTTAGTAGTGGCAGTGGTTGTGTAGTGTAGTACAGATTGTGTAGTGTAGTACAGGTGTTGATTAGTCAGTCCTTAGGATCAGTGCGGTCGTGGTTCAGCAGTTTCTATCTTCATATGAGGGTGGTAGGACGAGCCAAGGAAAGGGGGATGTAGTCTCCTTCCGGTTGTAGCCGGAGAACTAGGGAGTTGTAGCTTCCTTCAGGTTCTAGCCTGTAAATCAAGGGGTTGTAGCCTCCTTCTAGTTGTAGCTGGAGAACTGAAGTCATTGTAATAATGGGGTTGCTGCCTCCTTCCAGTTTTTGCCGAATAATTATTATTATAAAGGCTTCCGTGGTTTTTCCCCCAGGACTTACGTTTCCACGTAAAATCTGGTATACTGTGTATCATGCTATTCTTCATATGTGATGATATGGTGATGATAATAATGTTGATGATGATATAATCATAATGTGATAATACATGATATTGAATAAGTTGTTGATTGTTAAAAGTGAAAAAGTAATAAAAGTTGTGCACACTGATTCACCCCCCCTCTCAGTGTATCTGGTGTGTCCAACAATTGATATCAGAGTGGGTCCTTCACAGAAAGGCTTACCACCTTAAAGGAGATGTTTGACACACCATGGAGTTCTTAATGAATGGAGTACCATTGTTTCGTGGAACAAATTACTACATCTAGGAAAGAAGAATGCGGGTTTATCTTGATATAGAAAGAATTGGTACATGGCAATCGATTCTTACTGGATATACTTCTCCAAAGAAAGTGAAAACAACAACTAAGAAGGAAGCGAAGAAAAATAATTCTATGGCTATGGAATCCATCCTTGAAGGCCTAACAGATATCCAAAAGAAGAAGATAGGGAAGTGAAGCTCAGCTAAGGATCTATGCTTAGATTAGAACAACTCTACTCCAATAAGGAACAAGAAGCAAGGGATATGAAATTAATGCTTGAACATCTAACAGATCTCCAAAAGAAAAAAATAGGAAAGTGCAACTCAGTTGAAGAATTGTCGTTGAAAATAAATCAACTAAACTCAGATGAAGAACAAGAAGCAAAAGACATTCCCATGAAAAGGTCAATACAAAATCCAGGTAAGTATGAAGGTAAGTCCCCTGAACAGTCTGTTTGTAATGCTTTTAAAGAGATATGTTTATCGTGTATAGAAGATAAGAGCCATTTCTTAGAATGAAATACTTCATATTTTCATCCTTGCTCTCTGATAAGTGATAGAAATCTAACAGATACTATGTTAGACAATGAAATGACTAATATTTCGAAAAAAGTGAAAAATCTTTGTGAATAGAAGCAGGGATTGCAAGAGCAATTGGACAAAGCTCATAAGAGGAATCAAGAAGAATCTGAGAAGGCCACACGGACCATAATTTATCTAAAACTCCAAGTCGAAGAAGCTACCGGAATCAAAGAATCCATTTCCAACTCTTTGAAAGATAAACTTGAGAAGCCAGCTACAGAAATTGAAAAGCAATCAGAAGAAATTGTCAAGCTCAAAAGACTGCTAGAAGATAAGGAGAAAGAATTGATCTACAAGCTACAAGACAAAGATAGTGAGATAAGTACCTACAACACTAAATAAATATTGGAAGAGAAGTTAAGAAGAAAAAGAAAACTTGAAATCAAATCCTTGAAGGTAGAGTTACGGAAGGTATGTATGACAAACATTGAATTTGAAAAGGACCTCTCAGAACTCAGAAAGGAGAATCAAGTACTAAAAGGTCAACTACAAAAATCCCTTAAGGATGATCAGAATTCAAAAGGATGAATGGAAGACAATATCTTTGATCTGAACAAACAGGTAGAAGAAGTCAAGAAAATAGAAGAAGATCAAACGAGACAACTCTAAGAAAAGATAGAAATTTGTCAAAAGCAAGAATTGAAGATCCTCTCTCTGGAGGAAGATCTGGACAAAACAACTACTTAGTTAAAGACAAATTCGAAGATCAAGAAGGACATTGAAGAAAGTAAAAGCTCTATAGTAAACGAAGAAAATGCTAACAGTAATACATGTAATCTCAGAAGATCCCATGATCAGCAAGAATCAAGAGAAGTTACTACTTAGAGATATCCTAGAATGTTCCAAGGTCACTGCTACAAGTGTAACAACTATAGTCACAAAGCCATTCATTGCAAATCACATGACATAATCACTCCAAGAAGAAATTAAGGTAGGTTTTCCATTTAGTGTTACAATTGCTATCATTATGGTCATTTCAAAACATTGCAGGATGTAGGGACAGGTTAAAGTTTGGAAAAGAAAGCAAGTTCAATCAAATGACATGAACAACCATCAGCCTACTAAAGTATGGAGAATAGAGTTAGTAGATTGCACCATTAATCAAAACATATATGATGAAAATCTTGGGAAAAACTCAATACCATTTTGAAAACTATCGACCAGTGACATGAAGTGTACAAAGAATGTGTGAAAGGAGCTATGTACCTGATTATCGGATTTGAGATCAACAATCACACTCTTTTCAGTATCGTATAGTAGTTGGTTCTAGCAGTATCCTTGTGACAGAATAAAAGTTCATCAAAATATCAACAGTGTCCAATGATAGGGGAGAAATATTGCCAAAGGAAGTTCTTATTGCCATTAATGCAAACATCAAGAAAAGTTGTCAAAGGAAGAGAAGTTGATGACAGGGGGAGCAGTATTGTCAAAGGATGTTCCCTTTGCCAGTGATGCCAAAGGGGGAGAGAAGCTTTGTTGACAGGAGGAGCTTAATCTGAAGAGGAGTTATGGTGTTGTCATCAATGACAAAGGGGGAGATTGTTGATTAAGTTGTCATTGATGCCAACAATGTCTGGTCATTTATTCCAACTGTTGAGTCCTTGCTGCCCCTTATGGAGCCCCTGAGGGTTAGTGTTTAGTTTGTGGTTGTCTATGTCAGAGGAGCCATTTTTACCTTGTCCAAGCCCAAGCTTGAAGCCCTTCGAGGCCTTGGAACAATGGCGAAATCCCTAGTTACCCATTGACTTGGTCAAGTGCCCCTAAGTTGTATTATGGTCCCATTTGAGTCCATTGTTGAGTTCCTTGCTCCTGGTTGATCTTTGGTTACTAGTATTTGTGTTGCTTGTTATGCTTGTACTTGTTTTGGTCTCTTGACAGGTTGTTGGATGGATGATGTGGCTCATGTGTGTAAGTCCCTTGACGTGTTGATGCTGAAGCCCATTGCTTGCATTGGATGGTCTTGAGGTTATTGAGTTCTTG
Source organism: Pseudotsuga menziesii (assembly GCA_001517045.1). Taxonomy (NCBI): domain Eukaryota; kingdom Viridiplantae; phylum Streptophyta; class Pinopsida; order Pinales; family Pinaceae; genus Pseudotsuga; species Pseudotsuga menziesii. The sequence goes on from LPNX010401007.1 coordinate 19,212, forward strand.
TGCAGTCCTCGAGTCCACAAGCTTAGATATTGATCCTCTTGCATGTGGAGACTTGGGTCTTGAAACCCACACTTATGGTGGTATGTTGGAACCCATTATTATGGGATCCTTGGTGACCTTGGAATTTTGGGTCTTGAACACACATATATGGTTGTTTGATGGCCCTTGGACGCTATATGGTCATTGGCATGCTTTAGCCTTGTGATCATGCATAAGAATCCCATAAGGTGTTACAAACTAGCGATGAGGTCTTTGTACCCCTCTTTTAGGGTGTTGGTACTCTTATGGTGATGAAGATATATAGTGGAACCATCGAATATGTTTTTAATGATTTGGAGACCTTGAATATGATGATATTCTAGAAAAATTCTTTGTTCCCACTTTATTGGTGCTGTTGGGGTCCTTGATACCCTTGATATTGTGAGTAGATGGTGGGTCCCTCCTTGTTCATGTGAAGTCTGTGGATTTGAAGACCATCGAATCCATCATTCCTTTGATGATGTCCATTGAATCCTTTGACCTTGGAACTTATGCATAAGGTAACATGGTCTTTGGCACCTTTATGTGTGGAATCTTTGAAGCCCTGATCAAATTGAAGAATTTAAGGGTATTAGACCAAGAATTTTCAAATAAACCCTTCATAAAGAAATATTCCTCGTCAATCTATTTCCGTTGATATGTGGAGCATCTTCTAACTCCTTACAGTTGAAGATATATGAGTTTTTAAAATTGGTGTGCCCCACCTTTTGGGTCAGCCGACCAAACATAAGATAATTCAATTATTTGTAATTTTGAATTGCATGTCGGCCCAGTTTGAGGTACTAACTTTCCTCCATGACCTATATAAATACAATATCAAACATTTCATTTTTTCATGAATCAATTCTCTCTTTGGTATTTCGCAACTCTTGGAGAAAAGTGTGAAACTTTGTGGAGGAGAAAATTTTGGACATCTTCACTAAAATTGGCATAACTTTCTCAAACGGAATCGGAATTACAAAATTCTTAGCTCATTGGAAAGCTTGTTACGAGGGCTATGTGATGACATGATCTAGAGTTTATTTTGGTTTGTCTATTATTTCTTCATATTGTGATCTTCAAAAATGTATGGTTCATGCTTCTGGGTTTCTCTTGTGATGGCACATGTCTCTCATGGATAGAGTTCATCTTTGATCTTAGTATGTGACCCTATATATTGGTATATATGTTTGAAGTAATTGAATATGTTATCGAGGCTATGGTAATGGTTATCTTGGAATATATCTTAATGTGATCTTGATGTGATCTTGATGATTATCTTGGATATTGTTGGCATAGATTTTGGTGTTTATCTTAACTGTTGTATAGTGTAGTATTGAATGAGAAGTTGACATGTAAGTAATAGATCTTGTGAGTGATTTCTTTGATCAACCTAAGTGTTTTATTTGAAAACTAGTTTGACAAGTGTTGATCATTGTGTCTTTGACCTAAGTGGAGTTGGACTGTTATTGATTGTTAATGATAACCTTTGACAATATTGTAAGTAATTATTTGCTTGATATTTGTTTGATTTGTTGACTTGATTTGAGTGGAGTGAAAAATCATTTTGTGTCTAAGAGTTTATGAGATTGACTAAGTTTGAAATAGTTGGTTAAGTCTTTTATCTTCTTGGTTGTAGTTAGTTGGTTGAGGTATCTCATGTTTAACTGTCAAGTATTCCTCGACTATGATTGAGCTTGGTTGTGGTGTCATTGAGTTGAGTGTGATTGGACAAAGTTTGGTTGACCATATGTGAAGTCTCTTGGTTGCTCAAATGTGTCTCTTACAAGATGAACTAGGTCAAGTAAGAAGGGTTGGTTGACTGTCAGAGAACTTGATTATATTAACACAAGTATATGATTGATTTGGCACGGGTACACAAGCATCTTGGTACAAGTTGGTTTAGTTGAGAAAGATTGGCACAAGTTTCCTTATGTGCATTTGGTTTGACTCAGATTGGCTGAGGTGTATGAGCAGTTGGTTAGACCCAGGTGGATTGAGTTTGGTGTGTAGACTCAGATTCACTGAGTCAGTTGATGTGAGCAACAAATTGATTGGTATAGCTTGATTGGAAATGTTGATTGTACAAGTTAATTAGTGTGGTACAGTTGTGGTGCAGTGAACAGTGGTTAGTTCATGACTAGTGATCAGATGATGAGCAGTGGTTGTGTAGTATGGTACAGATTGTGTAGTGTAGTACAAGATTTGATTAGTAGGTCCATAAGATCAGTGCGGTTGTGGTTCAGCAGTTTCTATATTAATATCAGGGTGGGAGGACGGGGCAAGGAAAGGGGTTTGTAGCCTCCTTCTGGTTGTAGCCGGAGAGCTAGGGAGTTGTAGCTTCCTTCAAGTTGTAGCCTATAAAGCAGGGGGTTGTAGCCTCCTTCCAGTTGTAGCTGGAGAACTGAATTCATTGTAATAAGGGGGTTGTTTCCTCCCTCCAGTTGTTGTTGGATAATTATCATTATAAAGGCTTCTATGGTTTTTCCCCCAGGACTTGGGTTTCCACGTAAAATACGGTGTACTATGTATCATGTTGTGCTTCTTATGTGATGATGATATGATGATGATATAATGATAATGTGATAATACATGATATTGAATAAGTTGTTGATTGTTAAAAGTGAAAAAGTAATAAAAGTTGTGTACACTGGTTCACCCCACCCCATCGCTCAGTGTATCTGTCTCCCTGGTTTTTTGGGAGCGCTTAGGGAGAGATGAGGAATCTTCACTCCTGAAACGCTTCGCCATCGCTTCCCCATTGCTCCCTAAGTGCTTCCAGGAGCAAAAAAAAATGCTCCCTCGCGCTCCTAGGGATTGAGGCGATTTTTTTTCTTTTTTTGGTTTTTTGAACCAAGACATGGTTTTAGTTGGATTTTTGGGCATGGTTAAGATTCATTTAGGGGATGTATTATATGGTAATGTTAAATTCTTAAAGTAAAAGTGGTATTTTCCTTATCTTTCATTTTATATCCTTTTACTTAAATTTTTAACATTACCATTCATTGTTTCAGGATGTTTGAGAGTGGTTCCAACCTCATCGGACTTCATATGCAAAAAGTAGAATTTCAGATCCCATTCAAAATTCAATAGACTTAATAGTTTTCAGGATTTCAGGATTGCAACTTTTCCACTAGATTCTATCATGTATGAGGGTAAGGGATTGGAATTGATTCAAGCACATCAACCTCTCTATGTACCTTGATGTGGTGGGTTGATGCCTAATTGTTGAAGTTGATTGAACTCCTTTGTAATGACCTTGATAAAAATTTACCCTTCAATCAAGAAAAAACACTGATTAAGCATTGGAAGGTTTTTCTACCTAAATGTTCCACTCCATGCCCTAGCATATGTCATTCCTCCTTACACCAAAATATTATTCTCCATCTTGGTTGGCCCAACTAGCACCTGGGGGTGGAGTTAGGAGAAAACCACACATAGATCCAGAGGTGTAGAATGGGTATATGCTTGCATTAGACAAGTTGGTCCCTGATAGGAGGAGTGTACTCAAGTACGAAGTGAATTTTTGAGCAAATATGTCAGTGAACATGGAGTCTTTGGTAACCTGCATAAAACCAAAAATCTAGATGGGTTGAGTCCTATCGAATGGTGAAAGGTGTGTTGCTTCTCTACTGCATATCTGCATAAATTGGTGGTGAGGGTGCTTTCATAGGTTGTTAACATTTCTTATGTAAAGAGGTGTTGGACCACCTATAACATAATCCACAATGTGAACACTGAAGAGAAACATTTTGAATGTAGATCGGGAAGAGGAGTGTGCTCAAGTACTAATTGAATTGAGCAAATACATCGATGAACATGGAGTCTTTGGTAACCTACATGCGACCAAAGATGGAGATAAGTTGAGTCCTATCGAAATGGTGGAAGATTTATTGCTCCTCTACCACATACTGGCATAAATTGGCGGTAAGGGTGCTTTCATAGGTTGTTGACACTTCTTCTACAAAGAGGTGTTGGAGCACCTACAACTTCATCCAAAATGTGAAAAGAAACACTTTGAATGTAGATCGAGCAGAAAGCTTGGTTTATGTGCACTACAAATTGACGTTGTTGTCCCATTATTGTGATGCGGCCAAGAATGATAGAACATATTTGACTTGGGACAACAATCCAGAGGAGGCTGATTTAGAGGATGGAGCCATAACATTAGAGTGCTTGGACTCTGAAGATTGAACTTTTGGGTGATCAGGATGGTGTTCAAATTCAAACAACGAAGATGCCACACCCCCAACCACTAGTAGGTTTTCAAATGTAGGACCTTTTCCTTTATCTTACAACTCTTTGGTAATGAATATGATGCTTTGTTTCATTTCATGGTTGATGTTATCTCTTGGAGTTTGTTGTTTGCAAATATTATATGTTTAAACTTGAAGGTTGGTGTTGTTAATGATTGATCATTTGATGACCATGTTATAACTTACACCTCCAAGATGATTGATGTTATATGTGTACTAAATGATTATATCTATGCTCTCATGTTTTATAGATCTAATTTGGCATTCTACATGTTTTTTTTAAATATATGCATCAAAATATATTAATTTATTAAAATATGTATTATATAAAAAACGCTCCCAAAACGGAATCTTTTCAAAATTTCACTTTTCGCTCCCGCTCACCACTCCCAAAAGCATAGGTTTAAACTACTTCCACATTAATGAATTACCCTTTCTTTAACACTACACAATCCATTCTCTGGGTACACACCGAACTGCAATAACATTGACACTGCGACACCATGCACACAATTTGTTGATTTTGCTGTTTGGGAGCTGTGGGTGGCGTACATGATTTGATGTTCACAATATGGTTTCTATGTCCATCAGAACTCCAGCTCATGTTGGACGTAACTACTCAAAAATACTTCAATTGTGTTCACAATATCGTTTGTCATCTTTTAATTTTTGAAGCCTTGACATCTGTTCTCTCACATGACACCACAGAAAATTCCGCTGAAACAGTTTTGGTTTAAATAGTCCCCTCAGCATTTCTCCAGGCTATGAACTCTCTTACTGGACTCATTTCACCGAGACTTCCAAGACATATCTTTCTGTTCTGATACCACTATTAAGTTTTTACTGAAAAGAAGAAAAAAAATCAGAAAACAGTGCACAAAGGTAAGTTATTCAGAAAACACAGTTTCACTAGAACAGTCGACGGAAGAGGGTCTAGCAATCATTTGTTACAAATGGTAATAGATACAACTTCTGGACACATACAATTCCAGACAGAATATTTACATTTCTCATTTTCTGAGGCCTGAGTTTGAGAACCAAACAAGGTTGGTTTGCTCTTCAAATAGTTTATTAATGTGTCTAGTGAAGATGCTAACTAAAAAAATAGCAGTTGGATATTATTAGAAAGAAAGATAAATGACAGAAAACAATAAACGAAATAATCACAGCATAAGCATAGAATAAGAAGAAAAGGAATCACCCAACAGCAACAAGGAAAACAGCAGAAAACAGTGGTAGAAAAGGAATCACCCAACAGCAACAAAGGAAAACAGCAAAGAGCAGTGGTATAGACCATGAGCCAAAAGGCAAACATAAACAACACAAATTTCAAAATATTTGCAACAACACTGCTACATGGATTTTTTCACGAGTCTCAGAATCGGAAATTTCCTTTGGAAGGACAATACGAACTAACTTTGAGTCATATGAGTCAAAATCCTTACATGATGGCAATTGCTTTTATACATCAAATATATCTCTTCACCTTAATTGCATGACCATCCATCTAATTCTCCTTTCCTTTCATTATTCTCTCTTGCAGTACTTCAAGATTGCATTAGAGCAGCAGTGAGAAAAAAGGAAAGTAAAGGTTCTTCTTTATTATATATCTGGTGCAACTATGAAATATATTTTATTAATTGAATGTCTCCTGCTGGAATTGAACAAATGAGAAAAGCCAAAATATAAGCAACTAGCATTTGATGCTGACTTCAAGTTACAAGAAACTGTTTATTGGTTGGACCTCTGACTTCAAACTACTAGAGATTAGTATTACAAACTCATAAATAGCGTTGGAACAAAATGATCTACAGTATACACAAATTTAAATGAACTCACTTCAATTTCATTGTTATGATCGTTTATGGTTTGCTCGAGTATTTTTATCTGCTCCTGCATCTCTTGAGAATGAGCATGCTCAGCCTTTAACTTTTGCACCGTTTCCAAGATTTCTTTCTCATACCTTTCTATAGTATCTGTGAGTCCCTGTTGATGCCTCTTAGTTTCAGCCCCAAAGTCATGTTGGTAAGAAATTTTGCTTCTATGATCGCTTATGGTTTGCTCGAGCACTTTCATATGCTCCTGCATATCTTGAGACTGAGCATGCTGAGCATCTAATTTTTGCATCATTTCCGAGATTTCTTTCTGATACCTTTCTTTCATAGCTGCGAGTCCCTGTTGATGCCTCTTAGTTTCTGCCTCCAAATCCTGTTGGTAAGAAATTTTGCTGCTTTGATCATTTATGGTTTGCTCAAGTGTTTTCATCTGCTCCTGCTTCTCTTGAGACCGAGCAAGCTCAGCATCTAACTTTTGCACCATTTCTGAGATTTCTTTTTGATATCTTTCTTTCATATCCGTGAGTTCCTTTTGATGCATCTTAGTTTCTGCCTCCAACTCCTGTTGATAAGAAAATATTCACCAAGAAATTCATAACATTGGCAGAATCTTAACCTTCAGTTTTTAATAAAAATAGCTTCATTGAAAGTGTAGTTATTTCAAAAGATAGTTTCAAGCTCGAGATATACATTCAAATAAAATACAAGAGCAGACGAATTATTTCTAATAATAGCAAGCATGTCACAACAATGACACATTAAGAAAAAAGCTAACAGTCCTATGTCAGAACTTTTGTTTCAATCTAAGCACATCTAGTAAGGGCATGGATCCAATACCATATATATAAATTTCAAGGGGAATTAGTTGAATAACTCCCTCTCCAAGTCGTATGTCTGTTGACGGAAAAACTATACATTCTCTTTCTGATATCTTTTATTGATCTAGTCAATTTCATCATTAGTAGTAATTTTTGTAATCATTATTTTCTACCCTTCAATTTATTCTTTTATTTTTTTATTTTGTGATATTTTCTACTAAATGTTATGTCTGTTGACGGAAAAACTATACATTCTCTTTCTGATATCTTTTATTGATCTAGTCAATTTCATCATTAGTAGTAATTTTTGTAATCATTATTTTCTCCCCTTCAATTTCCTCTTTTATTTTTTTATTTTTTGATATTTTCTACTAAATGTTTGTTTTTCTTAGTATGAATTTGCCACTTGCCCTTTATACAGCTGTCTAATGTCAGCCTATTAGCTATCATGTGACTAACTACCAGAGAGCCTCCCAAACAAATCTGGAGTCTGGACATCCATACAACTGAAAGAGGGTCAGTTGACTGTATGGTTGTCCCTCATAACCTGTCAGGAGAGGCGAAACCGTCGGGGCTATGGACTGCTCGCTGACAATGGGCCTAGGCCTTAGTCATTTACTGGAGCCTAGAAGGCTTTCCAGGGCACCTGCTCTTGTAGGTTGGCTACTATCTTGTGTGAAATGTGAAATGTATTGATAAAATTTTAATGGTCAAAGGATGAGCACTCACTCTTTGTATAGTGTTCGACTCATTTTCCCCCACAGGGCAACAGGGTGAGACTAGCCTGCAAGGGATGTGTCTTTATCAGTACTGGAACCTAGAAGGCTTCTAGGGCACCTGCATTTGAAGGTTGACCCGTCTTGCAGAATTAAGTGCAAAGGAAAACTTGCTAGAGTCTGAAGAGAACAAGCCAAAGTACTTTATCCATTTGTGAGACACCTCCATCCCCTATTGATTTTCGTCATGTATATGTCACTTTGGTTGAGTGTATTAGTTGTCATTCAGAGAGATCACAAATTCAAAGTCAATCAAAAGTCATTGTCCTTTGCCTTAGCCTTTGTTTTCCATCCTCACCCTGCTGTTATCACCAACCTTGTAGTTGCCTGTGTGAGGTGGATCCAGGATGGATTTGGACTCTCTAAGTCTAGTGAGAGAGCTTATTTTCAGTTTCGGGCACTTGCAGAGATGATCAGGCTCATTTTTCCATTAAAGACACCATCTACTATGCCGAGTTTTATATCAGTTCTTTCCCATTGAACAGATGGTGTCTCAGATGGATTATATTGCATGGTTATGACTCAGCATTTTATATTGTGTTATGGTTATTATTGCTCTCATACTAATTCTTGTGACATGTATTAACTTGTGGTATCATGATCTGGCGGTCATATTTATATGGACTTGGTTGTATATTGTACTATGTATTGATGTCCCTACTTAGACTTGGAAGTTCTTGATCTATACTCATTGGTTTTACCCTCCTTAGGGAGAATAGAGGTAGTCATTCCCACCATTGTTTTGGCCTGCTAGTGTTGGCTCCATCATTCATTGTCTTCACCCATCCATTTCCTTCCAGTTTAGTTTTCAACCCGACTGACTTCTTGACTTATGGCATGCAGGATCTTTTTCCCCGCTAGAACTTTTGTTGGACAAGCCTCCCTGTTTATATTATGTCTCAACTCTGAGTTGGTGACAAAACTTGCTTTTGGTAAGTTGGATAGTATGCCTAAATCATTCTGGTCGGTTGTCCCGATGTTTGGTACTGTGCAGAATTCCCCCTGGTCACTTGAGATGTTGTTGGCTAAAACTGAAAGCTCATGTACTACCTGTGTTGAAATTATTGAATATGCACCCATGAAAAATGAAAATTATAAAACTGTGTTTCTTAACATATGTAAAGAGGGCAAGAGCAACAAAGTGCTAAAATACTCCTTGAAGAGTATAAGAAAAGGTCCAAAAAGCAATGATAAAAAATACGCTGACCTTATAAAATATGTCTCGGATGAAAGCTGCGATTAGCTGTGCTTTTAAGCACTGGTGAAGTCCCAAAAGGGTCATATAGGCCAAAAAGGCCATGGAATAAAAATGATGATCCTAATGAACTTGGATCAAGCTTGATGTAGACATGATGCCTAAGTTGAATAAGCGCTCTCTAAACAATTCACCCATTTGTGAGGCACTGCTATTCCTTGTGTTGTTGTTTGTCTGACATTGGTTATAGTGAGTTTTCCCTTTCCTTGTCCAAAGTGTCATGATGTTGAGTAGGAAGTCATCCCTTGCCTTAGCCTTGTCATTTCCACCCTTCACCCTTCACTAGCAAATTGGCTACAGCTATGAAGTGAGTATAGTCTTGAAAGTCTAAATCTGAGTAATAATGAATAAAGCCTTATATATATATTGGTTGATCTACTGCCAGTAAAATGAATGCTACTAGTTGTGATTGTTACTTGAATGAGTTGTAGAGCATGTCTTAACCTTTTTAACACTTGCAACAGATGAATATAGTCTGAGTTATTATTGGTGTCTGATTATTCACAAATGGATATATTGTTTATTGGATATGATTGATGATCAGATAGAGACCTATGAGGGGTATGAGTATACACCTTAGATGGATTTGGGCTCTCCAAGTCTAATGAGACAGTTTATTTCCAGTTCCGGGCACTTATAGATATGATCAGGCTCATTCTGCCTCTCTGATGCAGTTTTTCTTCACAGGTTGATATGTCTGAGTAGGGAGATGTTTTAGTTGGATATCCTAGGGCGTTGTATGGAACATAGGGGTGTAACCACTTGTTTGTACCATAGTACCCCCATCCCAGAGAGCCTGGTGGGCTCAGTTTGACAACGCAGGCACCCTAGGAGGTTGTTTTGGCAAGATCACGTTTCTCGAGGCAGATTAAAAAATAATTAAATGGCTATTGAAGAAATCGATTTGGGCTACTGAGGCAAGGAAATGACATGGGATGAGTCATGATGATGAGAGTGATGTCCTCCACACCTTCTCCAGCAGTTGCAGCTTCTGATTGGACCCACACCTATTTTTGGGCATTTTTTATTATTTTCTGGAGCTCTTTTTGGAGGCTCACGATTTCCTCGAGGCACAAAAGTCAAAGAATTAAAGTGTTATATTATTTATTGTGCCATGCGGGCACCCAAAGGGAGTTAGTCAAACACTCCTTGGACCCACCATGTGCTTTCATTTATTTCTTGTTGAATGTGTTACCTTTATTTGGGTGGTTTAGTCCACTTTGGTAAATTATGGTTATATTGATCCATGTGTTGTATGTTGAGCTCATCTCAACCATTGATTAGAACATTTCATCTTTTAATCTTAGCCACTCGTTTTGAAAGTGGTTCGGATTTGGTTATGATTGAGGTTCTCTCATTTCTATTTAAAGGAGAGAGATTCTCATTTGTAAAGGGTCTTTGGCTCTCGGATCTGAATAATAGAAAGAATTTTTTGTGGAAATTTTTCTGGATCTGCTTTGCATCTGATGTGCTCAAATGGTGATTAGCTAGTCTTTAGCTTCCTAGCATTTTGGAAATTCTCGTGAGATCTATATTTTTCGTGGCTTTTATTGTTTTGTCTACAAGAGGGTGTTTTGGCTGGAGCATTTTTGTAGGGGGACCTCAACTCGCTCAGTTCTCTTCGTCTTGGATCAGGGGGTTTTCATTAGTTTCATTGTGATCTATGATTACTTCATTTTATTGTCTTGTAGCATTCAGTTTCTTTATCTTGTATTAGCAAATCTGATATGGTTGACGTTTGCTCATGCAGGGTAGGGGGCGCATTGGTGGCTTGGAGCTTGCATATGCCATAGAAATCATGGGGATCTTCCAGAATTGATCGGGATAGCAAAGATCCTCACTGTTACAGACTTCTACAAGCATTTCCAGGTAACATCCAGTAGGTAAGTCTCTTCTTTTTCAGATCTTATTCCATTGTACCTTGCTTTTCTTCAACTTTTTCTGAAAACTCCTAAAGCACTAAAAAACCTAAAAAATAATAAACTTGGGAATAGTCCAATATTTTGCCAAACCATTTATGGGTTTCATAGATCGGGCCTCCCCTTCATCAAATCAACTGAAACACTGGTCAAATTCCTCACAGTTTGACCTAAATCTGATTTTTAAGCAAAAAACTACATAACCCCCCATTGAAAAATTGACCTGCTAGGGTTTTGAGTTTTTCTGAATTTTGACTTCACGGACGGATAGATCGAGTCCCACACAGCCTAAATCAACCCCAACGTTGTCCAATTGCTTGACCATTTGACTTAGATCTAAAAAATTGACTGAAACTGCCCTAGCGCCCTCACTGAAAATTAGACTTTTTCGGAAGTGAGTTTTTCTAAAATCTGACAAGATAGATAGATAGATCGGGTCCCGAGCATTCTATAACACCCCCAACGCTGAGCTAGTTCTCTCCAGTTTGCCCTAGATCTGAAAAATTGGTTTTCAGCCTCCTGGCCCCTCTCATCAGATTCTGACTTTTCTAGATCTGATTTTTCTACTGATTTTCTGATTTGGGCTTGTAGATCAGGTCACCTTGACCTCTTCTCTCCTTCAACACTGAGCCATTAGCCTCCAGGTAACCCTAGAACTGCAGATCTATCCTCCTAAGCCCTAGCGCCAGCCATCCATTGAGCTGGGTTTCTTGTACCTTAACTTTTCCGGAGCAACTACTTTCTGGGTTCGTAGATCAAGGTGTCTCCCAAGTGGGTTCTCTGAAACATTGGTTTACTGCTGACTCCATTGCCAAATGCACACAAGGCATTGATCTCCTAGCTAGCGCTAGCCCCAACTTGACCTCACTCCTATTCCTTTTGCCAACACCTACTGATAACTCAAGTCACCTATCTTTCACTGAGATTGTCCCCTTGGTACTAGGCAGTCCCAACTCTGTTCTTGCTCACCCTGTCACAATTACGTTTCCCAAGACAATGGTCATCTCCATCAGTTGCTAGTACCTTAACCCTAGAGCTAGGGTTTCCATTTACCTTGCACTAAGTACCCTGAAGCCCCATCTGATCTTCTTCTGGTGTCTAGGTCCGATCTCTCCTGTCGGGAGCAGATCTGGGTCTCCCCCATTGTTGTCATGGACTAGGATAACATAAAGTGAAGGCTGTCTTGATTGGCGTGACAACCATCCATTTGGGAGTCTAGGCAGTCGTGGTTCCACCCCTTAGTTGCTTGCCCCTCTACCATCCATCCTGGATCCACCTCACACAGGAAACTACAAGGCGGGTGATAACAAACATGTAAGAGGGAATGCAATTGCCTATCCCAAGGTGCATCAATAAGGTCCCAAAGAGGCATATACTTGGCCTCCTCATCCCCATATCTTCTTTTGATGGCCTCCTTGGCGAGATCCATCTCCTCATAAATGTAACCCATAGTGGGTTTGTCACCATCAACCATCTTGAAAGATCAAACTTTCAAATTCAATTAAATATGAAAATGAAATGAAATCTAAAAAATGAAAAAGTTAAAGACATGAAGTACCTGAGAACTCTAACAAGTGACTCTGTCACAACAGTAATCTCTTCGACGTCTTTCCAGAAATCGTCATTAAACCAAGGGAAACAATTCCAATGCCTTTGAGGGTCTTGTTATGTTTAGAAGCCATCCACTTGGGTCCCAAAAACATCCTCTTTAAATTTATCATTTGTTGAACCACAGATTGCAAAGAGATGAAATTTGTTACAAGGTCGAACAAGTTCTTTACCTTCAATGTATATTCTCATGGTGTGGAGGACATTAGTGTGATTGTAGATGTATTTGGTTATGGATTTTTCCTTATCCACAACCTCATGTATCCAAGCAAGTTTTCCAATGTCCTCGAGCATTAAATCTATGCAATGGGCTGCACAAGAGGTCCAGAAAATGGTGGGGTGCCTAACCTCAAAAATTCTACCAGGAGCCATATAATTAGTTGCATTGTCGATGACAATTTGTAGAACATTTTCTTCTCCCACTTCCTGAACAAATTCCACCATCATTTCAGAAATAAGCTTAGCAGTCTTAACCTTGTCCGAGGCATCCACGGATTTGAGAAACATTGCGCCTGATGGACAAGATACAAGGAAATTTATTAAAGTTCTATTCCTTTGATCTGTCCATCCATCACTCATAATGGTGCACCCTGTTTTTGCCCATGATGAATGAAACTCAATAAGTATGAGCATAACATCATTAACACTCTCTAATAGCAAATCTATCCTAAGGCTCTCAGACGTAGGGGTTTGAACCTCGAACCTACAATAGCAATTGCATCAACCATAGCTAGACAGTAAGGGCTTCTGGAACAATGAAAAGGGATGTCAGAATAGTACCTAAAGTTGGCAATGGCCTTCCTTGCCTGACTAAGGACATACTTTTTCCAACCACTAGCTTCCAAGCTAGGTTGGGAACCAACTTTTGTGCGGGCATCAAAAAACGTGTGTATGTTTCCACCTCCCGTGCTCAAATTTGTAGGAATGGAAGGACACAACATTTGGTCTCAACATTGAGGCATTTTTGTAAAACTTGGTCCCGACATTGAGGATTCAACGGAGGGAGGTCACAGGGGTTTATTGGAAGAAAACTGATCAGCTCCAATACTTGCTTGTTCTACAGTTATCCGTGCTTCCTTGGCCTTCAGCTCATTGAATGTATCAATGGCCAAGGTTGGCTAGTGTTTGACATCTTGCTCAAATTTTTTGCAAATACCAATGTCATGGCCTGGCATCTGAGCAAGGTGGAACTTGAATCTATAAATACCTCCACTACATTCTTCTTTGCAAAATTTACATAGGAGCTTGGTTTTTCCCAGAATTTTCTCAGAGTAATCCCAAGCAAAGTCCTTCTCCTTGGGCATTTTCACAATTAATCTTTGGTTGTTGTTGAAGGTAACTATGTGGTTGGTCATTGTATATGTCTATAATAGGCTGCCAAAGGCCCAATGTTCAAATCCCTATAACAAAAACAACAACAAACACTACAAGATTTAGAGCAGGAAGCTTGCATCCTTACACACAATAATGGATAGTATTGGTAATTTATTAATTACTAATTTATTACACAGTCAATAATGGACAGAATTAGTAATTTATTAATTATTACAAAGTGAGGTTTTGTAGGGATTGCACTACATAATTTAAAGTTATAAGTATTTAAAAATTTAAACCAAACTCCCTAACAGTTCCAATGATATTCCAACCACTACTAGAGTCTTCTAGGAGACAAATTAATTTTGGTTTGACAATTTAGTTATTCAAATAGAAGGAAAAAGAAAATGCTAAGTTACCCAGGTGGAACGGAACCGTGGAGTTGAATCGCGTGGAACTGGAACCCGCGTGGTATTGGAACCATGGAGCTGAATCGCGTGGAGCTAAATTGCATGGAATTGGCATCGAACTGGGATGGAACTAGCGTCGAACTTCCTCTCGAGTCACCAGAACTTCGTGGAACCCGCGTGGGAATTAGCGTCTGTAATATCCTAAATACTGATATTCTCTAATGTTCTATTGTAGTGCTGACTCAAACACTCAATTTTATACAAAGATACGAAATAACTGTGCATGCAAACTTGCCATGCAAAAATTCCCTAAAATGTAGTTGAATTAGGGCTAGGGTTTGCAAAGAGAAATTAAAACTTACCACTGATATCCCAGCTGATAATGACTCCAGAGATAGTTGCATGCATAAAGATCCGGATAGGTGGGCTAGTAGTGCTTCTTTCCTCCGGTGTTACCGCTTTGCTGTACCGTAAGCACCCTCCAGACTGAAGGTGACGTTTTTGTAGGAGGATAGGTCAGATACCCTCGAAACTTTGCAGAGCTGATGGTCTTCCCCTCCTGAAGAGAATGGACGAAGCATGCAAAAGATTTGGCCTCTCTAAGTGCCCTAGTTAATTGAATTGGCAGTTTGGTGCTCACGCCCTCAAATCCCTCTGATTTGCTGATAGCTCCTCAGAATGAGCAAACAAATTACTGAGCAAACGAAGAACTGGGAACCACACAATGCAATGGAATGACCCTGCTGAAGAAGAAGAAGCTGACATGCGGGAGATAAACTAGAAATCAGAGACCCAGTGAATACTTTGGGGTATCCAGCTAAATCCCCAACTGCAAAACGTGAACCTGCAAATCAGTAATCCTTCTGAGTGTGTTGGATCCTGAACACTGATGTATATAATGAATGTCATTGATAAACCTGGATGGTCTATCCTGAAAAGACTAGATCAGATATCTCACTATCGAACCCTTGCTAACCGAAGACGCCGTCTTCAAACCCAACTGTCGCAGCTGCACACGGTGCTGCTATTCAAAGCTCCAAAATCAATCAACAATAATCATAGATATTTCCTTTAGTCTTGTAACCCTTCTTAAATAGATCTTCATATTCTTTTAGGGTTTTCATGTCACTTTTAGGGTTTATGCTTCACTTTTGCATGCATGCAATTCTAATTTGATGTTGACTTTAACACTGACTAAACAAAGCCTGCATGCTCTGCATGCTTTAGGATATGAACTCTGATGGCCTTATTTCTACACTAATGACTTAATAATACTAAATTGATGTACCTTTCTGCTCCCAGTGCTATCAGTCCTCAGTTATTCCCTTTTTATAAAAAATGGAACATTACAATCCTCCCTCGCCAAAGATTGTTTGTCCTCAAGCAATGCCAGCGCAACTCCAGAATCAATCAAACTGAACCAACTAAATCCGGGGATTACCCCAAGGTCCCAAATTATCCTAGGATATTTGTAGCACCCTCTGCTCAAAGCACTGCACTGAATGGTACCATCACAAGATATCCCATGGAAGCCTCCTAAAAGTAGAGTAACTAACCAAGCTGTAAACAAGGTACCATCACAATAGACCTCCTGAAAGCATCCTCTAGCAATCACCAAGCTACCAGTCACTGTAATCCCAGGGTCCCAAATCAATATGAGATTTGCAGAGGTAAAAATGCATCCACCGCTACCTTGCGTAGTATTGACACAAGACGCATCCTGAAGACTCCCAAGTAACCCCATCAGTAAACCTTGTATCCATCCCTCATAAGGTCTCCCACCTGGATCCCAATGCAAACTTGTGCATCTTTCATCCCAAATATCCCAAGGCTCTTGTGGGACTATACTCTTGGCTAGGAATGTCTTCCCAAGAATTGCCCACTCAATAGGACACCAACTTTTAATCTCTCTCCAATCCAACCCCCAAAAAGGACCTTGTCCATAAGCACCATCACAAGGAATAATCCTACCAAGCTGACATTCTGCCTTTCTGATTTCAACTGGAATGCTCATATACTACTACTCAATTTCTCGATCTTGGCCAACCTATAAAAACCATCTGCCATTATGCAAATGTGGACTCGAGCTACTGCAAGCCTTGTCTATGTACTCTTGAAGAGGACTGCTTTGAAATGCAATAGTATGTTTCTTCTGCTGCCCTATTATGGAATCCAACTGCTCTTCAATAATAGAAAGCCTGACTGCTGACGCGGTGCATACAACTCGAAGAACTATAAGTTCAACATCTCGTTGTACTATGGTGTCTCAGAGTATCTTAGTCCTCTCTTTCATTGCTAGAATGCTTTATTTAACATGATCAATCTTCTTTCGGTGAATATCATCTCAAAGCTCTATCTCATGCATGTATAAACTCTCCCTAACCTCCATGTGTGACTTCCCACTGTCTCAACTGTTTGTGCTCATTGCCTTGCACCTCATGTATTTCGCCTGTTATAACTGTCTGGACTCCTGTTGTAGTGGACGAAGAGTGTACCAACTCCAACTCATCACACGGCTTGTCCACAATTTGACTAACGAATGTGCTTGTGTCGCTAGACTCACAGGATGGCTCTAATGCTATCTCCTCATGCACATCCTCATCATGTACTGTTAACTCCCAATCCAGCTCAACAACCTGTACTACATGCTCATCTTTCTTCACTCCCCCAACTATGCCTTTAAGGAGATCCTCATCCAAATCCTTGGGCTGGCTCCCGAACTTGATGGTGTAATAATCTTGAAAGGACAATGTTGCACATACCTCATCACCCAAGGCTAGATATTCCCAATATCGAGGCAAGTGTTGCAGTGCTGCTAACCTTTGCAAATTTCCAGTCAATATCCTTCTCATTGTCTTCATGTTCTCACAAGCTGGCAAAACAAAGCCTTTGTTTTGACATACACTTCAACAACATCACTGACATGCATTTGCATGTACAAGCATGCATCAACATGCACTTTTATCCAATTGCTATGTGCCCACAGCTGGCAAGGATCATGCTCTGATACCACCGTAATATCCCAAATACTGATATTCTCTAATGTTCTATTGTAGTGCTGACTCACGTACTCAATTTTATACAAAGATACGAAATAACTGTGCATGCAAAAATGCCCTAAAATGTAGCTAAATTAGGGCTAGGGTTTGCAGAGAGAAATTAACACTTACCACTGATATCCTGGCTGATAATGACTCCAGAGATAGCTGCATGCATAAAGATCCAGATAGGTGGGATAGTAGTGCTTCTTTCCTCCGATGTTACCGCCCTGCTGTACCGTAAGCACCCTCTAGACTGAAGGTGATGTTTTTGTAAAAGGAGAGGTCATATACCCTCAAATCTTTGCAGAGTTGATGGTCTTCACCTCTTGAAGAGAATGGTCGGAGCATGCGGGAGATTTGTCCTCTCTAAGTGCCATGGTGAATTGAACTTGCAGTTTGGTACTCACGCCCTCAAATCCCTCGGATCTGCTAATAGCTCCTCAGAATGAGCAAACAGAGAACTAGGAACCACACAATGCAATGGAATGACCCTACTGAAGAAGAAGAAGCTGACATGCGGGAGATAAACTAGAAATCAGAGACCCAGTGAATACTTTGGGGTATCCAGCTAAATCCCCAGCTACAAAACATGAACCTGCAAATCAATAATCCTTATGAGTGTGTTGGATCCTGAACACTGATGTATACGTGAATGTCGTTGATAAAACTGGATGGCCTATCCCGAAGAGACTAGGGAAGATATCTCACTGTCGAACCCTCGCTAGCTAAAGACGTCGTCTTCAACCCCAATTGTCGCGACTGCACACAATGCTACTGTTCAAAGCTCCAAAATCAATCAACAATAATCATAGATATTTCTTTTAGTCCCATAACCCTTCTTCAATAGATCTTCATATGCTTTTAGGTTTTGCATGTCACTTTTAGGGTTTATGCTTCACTTTTGCATGCATGCAATTCTAATTTGATGTTAACTTTAACACTGACTAAACAAGGCCTGCATGCTTTGCATGCTTTAGGATATGAACTTTGATAGCCTTCTTTCTACATTGATGACTTAATAATACTGAATTGATGTACCTTTCTAATCCCAATGCTATCAGTCCTCAGTTATTCCCATTTTATAAAATACGAAACATTACAGCGTCAAACTTCCTCTCACCGCACCAGAACTTCCTCCTGTCGCCGCAACACAACTCTCAAGTCACGCACTAGAATTTACTCTTGTTGTCGCAACAACGTGTTGAAAAAACAAGAAACGACAACGAAATGCTTTATGTTGCCGACGTAGGAGTAAACCCACGAAAATTAGTGGCCACAATTTTTACCTTTTCACATTGCCGCTAGTTAAAATAAAAGGGATTAATCGCGAGTTTGCAAAGGACGCAAATGAAGTCAGATCAGAGCGGAAATAATCAGGATTAAAGGGGAAACGATCTGACTCGAATCGTTTAGAAAAGACCCAATCGGGACTCGCGATTAATCGCGACTTGCCCTCGATTCCTGTTTCACTGATTTTTAGGTTAGTGACTGTTACCTAATAAATCATACTTAGTTGGTATTACAAAGTGAGCCTGGTAATGAGAACATTCACTTGTTCATCTTTCAGAATTTAGAAGTCATTCAGGCTTTGTCTGGGAAATTTTTGTTACTTTTTTTGTAAACATATGTTCATACCCCCTTGGGGAAATTATAAAAAATGCCCTAGCATTTATTTTTTATAAAAGGATCGGCTTTCCAAACTTAAGCATCAAGCTGACTAGCCCAAAGTGTTTTTTCCCTCGGTTATTATTGGTTGTTGAACAAACGACTAATAATTTATGGGTTTTTCACTCACAGCTCCAAAGTTGGGGTAAGCGTCTTAGTGTTTCGGCCTTAGGAGGTTATTAGAGCCTTCGTGTTAGTGTTTTCAACGTGCTAGGATTTGGTTTTGAGTTGTATGGACATGTGCTAGGTCCCCCTAGAGTTTCATCAATTTCTGAGAAAATAATTTTTTTCCCGTTTTTAAGCCATTTTTAATGGTTTAATTGAAAAAATTCAAAATGTAATAAAAGTTAGATACGGAGTCCGTTTCTGACATGGGGACACTCGTTTTCACACTCGGATCGTCCACTTTTCCCCCGGGACTGCTTTCCACATCAATCGGGCAGCCAGAACAACCCGTGAGGCATTATTCAACTAAAGATGCATCAGAAGAGCATTTTAATGCTAAATTTCAGCAAATTGACACCATAGTCAAAGTTTGAAAAAGGTGGAAAATTAAAAAAATATTTTAATGGGGTGACATGGCATGGGTTCCCCATGAAACTTACGATCCTCTCTAATTTATGTTTGTAATAAAACATGGTTATGAAGTTTTGCATGAGGTGAATGGACCTCACGTGAAGGAGGGGTGACATGAGCATTGAATGGTTGTGAATGGGGAAAGGGGGGTGGACCCCTCCCCACTTGGATATTCGTTTTATCTTTGTTTAAAATTAAAGTACGATTTATGCCTTTCAAAAATAGTCAATATGTGAAGGAATGACATCATCCTCACCACACTCACGCTACCTTTGAAGCTCACGCGTGAGGTAGGAGGAGTGGGTGGACCCCTCTCAAACTTGAAGTTGATTTAAAATTAAACTATGGTTTATAATTTTGGAGATAGCGCATGCATTGTCGTGACCTCACCCACCTCCTCACCTACCTTGGAGTTCACGCATGAGTGAAGGAAGCCGATAGATATTGTGGGTGGATTTTGGGGTGATTACTTGAGTATGTTGCAGTTGATTATGATTTAACTGAGAGAGGTGTCAATCACCTATGCAGTTCAACTCAGTCCCTCTTCAGTGTGACTCCTCTTCAACTCAGTTAACTCTGAGTGCATCTTCAGCGTTGGTATCCCCCCAGGGGCTTGGCTCTGGCTATAAATAAAGCCTCTGCCTCTCTCACAAACTAGTTTGGTTTGGAGCAAGAGACTGCAAGCTGTTGTAACCTATATGCTATTGTCATTTTTTGTGGAATAAAAGAAATCTTTAGAGGCTAGTGGTGGTGTGCTTTGTTGTGTGGATTCAGATTGTCATGCATTATTGAGGTAAAAAGTTGTGTTGCTCCAATTTTTCTTCAATATTTGTGATTTAGATCTTGCCTATGATGGTTTCTCCGAACTGGTAGGAATAGGAGTTGAAAGTAAGAGTACTTTAATTCCTGTATTATCATTGTATGCTTAGAGGTCCAACATTGCATGCTAAATAAGTTTATTTTCATGCATTTTTTAAACCTCTTTTTATATGTGATTTCAAGAACTCACGGTATTGTTTGAGTTTTAGTTCAGCTACAGGTTTTCCAACTTCAAAACGGTGTGGATCTAGTTTGATGCTATATTTTTCAAGGAAAATACGAAAGACATAGTCCCTCGGTACCTCACTACAAAGTGTTTCAAAGCGAAACCCCCAGTAGCAAAAATACTCTTTTCTCTCTCCTTTCTCATTCTTAAATATTATTTTTCCTCCTTGTTACCCAACTTGTTTACCTAAGATCTCGGAATTAAAAAGTATAAATATTGCACTTAGATCTATTTTCAAGTTCTTTTATCAGATCTACTAAGCATTGCTCATCCATTTTGAATAGATCTGGCATAAAGAAATCGTCTTTTGCATGGCATTTTAAAGGAAATTTATAGCTTGCATGCATTAGTTTTTTCTTTCCAAGTTTAAAGTTATATCTAGCATAAGAGTGCATATCATATTGGCTGCCCAAAAGGCAAGCCAAGATCTTTGCTTTCCTTGGTTCCCTTTCGCTTTGTTTTCTTACTTTTTTAACTTAGAAGTTTTTGGGTATTTTTTGTGTTGTCCAAAGACACTTCTAAAGTGTTTTTAGGCACTTTTTACTAAACTTTTCTTGCTGATTTTTAGCAGGTATGTTCGAAAAGAAGAGGATACGCTACCCAAAAACCAATTTGTGGGCCATCCGGAGCTTCCAGGAGGCTTTCCCCTTTGCTAGGCTTCTTTTTCTTATATTTTGTAATCCTTTGGATCCCAGATTCAAGGACCAAAGAGAAATTCTGCTAAGGCATTGTAATGGAGTAATAAAAATCAAGTTTGACTAGGCTCTTTCGAGCCAGCTACCCATCCCCCCAGGGGGGATTCTCCGTTTTGTGTGTTTTTTTAATTTTTTTTTCAGTTTTTTCTAGTTTAGTTGTTTTTAGTAGCATTGTATACTTTGAATCATAAGAATTTCAATATCTTTTACAAATTCAAAGTAATCATACTACTTACCCCACGACTTCCCAATTGACCCGAAAGGGGAAAGAGATGCGTGGTAGGACTAATTAGACAATCCGTGTATTTTTCTGTTATCTAAAATTAACCCCTCCTCGCTTTCCCGATTGAGGTCCATTTGGACCGAAAGAGATTCCTGGAGGTTTTCTTTTTTAACAAAGAACAACACCTTAAAATCCTTAAAATTTTACAAGGCTCAGTTGTGTATGCTCTGCACTGGCTTCGGTTTGTCCGATCAGCCGACTGCATCAAAAGCAATGTGGGTGACTAGAGTAATTAGATCTCACATCTTTCAATTAACCTCCCCAGGAGAAAATCCAACACCTCGATTTAAGTCGTTCCGGTGGCAAATTACCCAAAGGAAGCAGAAACAACTGGGCAGTGACCTCGAGGCATAAGTTAAACTACACCCTCGTGGTGTAGTGTTGAACAACATCTCCAAGACTCCAACCAGCCTACATATTCCTTGCGGGTAGCCGTATCGGTTAAGGGTTTTGGACATACTCCCCGTACCCTCTGGGTATATCGGGAGTCCCCTTCCCCCCTAAGTAATCAACCCATCTTACACTAACATAAAATTTGACCAAGAGCACTTGCAACATCCGTTTGTATTTCAACAATAATCTCATTTGTGGACTCCATTATTGGCACTGATCTATTTTGATATTATCATATGTTTCCGCATTACTGCTTATCAAGTTTTAATTTCTATGTTGTTGTGGTGTAACAAATCTTGCAAATATCTTGTGTCGAATTCATTTATCAAAAACTCCTAAGTAACTTATCTCATCACCATAAACACTAAAGCCTAAAAACCTTAGCAATTAATAGGGTCTACCCCCCTTGGCTTCATTAGAAGTTGGCCTGAACGGAGGAGAGTCAAGAACAAGGTGACAGCCTTGACTCGAGACTTGGCCCCAGGGACACACCGACTGGATTGAAGATTTCTGCCACTTCCCCCCCAAGTGTGTGAAAGGCGGCAACAGTGACTTACCTCTTGCTTTTTATAGGAGCCACCTTAGAGCTCCCACTTTATATTGAAATCATGGTATTTCGCAGTCCCATTGACCTACTTATGTGATCATTTGCTGGACAATAACAAAATTATCTTATCTTATCTTATCTAGCCCTTCATTTAGAACTAGGAGACCTAAACAGTGATGACATTCCTTGATAATGACATGTTGGAGGAATATCCTGAGGTTGTGCAAGTTTGGTAGCTAATTTTCCATGCACTATTCAGCTGCTAAATTGTGCATCAACAGCAGCTATTCTAGGATCTAGGGTATTGCTGGGTTTTGTTATGTAAAGCTTCATCCTTGGTTAGAAAAAGAGGAGAAGGGGTAGTAGATATATCATCAGTGTCCTTGGAAGCTTTCTGGGGATGTCATTATTTGTAGTTTGGCATACATATTATGAAGTAAAATGCAAGTTGAGGCCTTGTGAGAAATTACATGACGAAAGTATTTCCAGGCAGTGACAGAAATTTCACCAAAAGAAACTTTGCAGTAATATATCTCTAGTGCATCCAATCTGAACCAGCAAATGAATAAATAGATTATAGAGCATCAAGATGTAAATATAGCACCCGAGAGAAATACTATAAAGCTAGATAGAGTGGAAGTTAAGGCATAAATTCTGTCCCAAATCGAAATGACTAATTTATGTACCAAATCAATATGAGATTATCAGAAATTCGGAAGTGGATGACTTTTCAATGATACAGAGTAAGCATTCTGCAGCATAAATTTCAACGTTCAAATATTTTTATTGACACAAAATTCATAGTAAAGAATAACTATGATTAATTCATACTTACTTATTGGAAAACTACATGAGTGTTTCAGCTACTCTTTTAAATTATTATTATTCAATTTTATGCTTCTATAATAACAAATCATTTTTCTTTCACTCCCATCTTGTGTACTCTGAAATTTTCCGTCAAACATCAAATGAAACCATGATGTAATACAGCCAAGAACTTACATTTACTTTGTTATTTTGTTGATATAGAGTCTGTTTGGCTTCATTTAATTCTCTCTCCAAGCCTTCCTTTTCAATGTGCTCAGCTTCTACTTTTAATCTTAGCTCCACAATTTCTTGTTTGTAGGAGTGTGACATGGCACCAAACTCATCTTGATGCCTTTTCTGTTCAGCTTGTAGTTCTTTCTGTTCATTCCCAAACGTTGACTGAGTTAGCAAAACTAAAGAAAAAAATTACTTCATAATTTTAGAAACTAGAAAAATAATTAGAAATGCCAGACAAGATTTGCATTACTCAGCCAAAACTATTCATCAAATAGGGAAAATATGGAATTATCACTAGGGAAGCATAAGGGTTCTTATATTCGCGTATATGTTAGCCATATAGACAACCAAACTTTGTTCTATACACAAGCTGTGTCTGATGTCCATGGACTAGACAAGTGAATGTATCCTGTTGAAGTTCAAAATGAAAGGCTATGAAAGGCTAATAATCAGGATTGATTAAATTAGTTCCCAGAGGATCCAAAAAATATAAGGTTGTAGGGTGGTAGCCTATTACAGGATTAGACATTATATACAAGGTTTTAGCCACAGTCCTTGTGAAACAAATAACGAATACAGGTGCACAAAAATAGTTTGGCTTGAACAAACAAATTTTAATAAGTGTCGTTTCATTTTAGACAACCTCTGCACAGCTTGGGAAAGGATAGAGTATGCATGAGAAACTGAACCAAAAGTAACTTGTCTCAAGATAGACTTCTACGAAGCTTAACGCAGAATCTTGTAGGAATGCATCCTTGATATGCTTCAGTTGCTAGGCTTTGGAAGCTTTTTCACACATGCAATGAAAACTCTTTTTTTGATGCTTCGACCAGAGTGTGTTTCTCTCTTAGAAGTGATCTCTCTCCAAAGATTCATTCATCAACGATTCCTCTGGCGCCTATAGTAGTGGGTGCATTGGGATACCTACTTGACACCACCTGTATACAAGGGTATATCCAGAGTATTTTTCTTCCTAATGGTGGACAATTACTTAATGCACATTTTGTTGATGTTTCTGCACTCACCAATTATTTTTTTGAAAAAGCTGTGTTGTTTGGACATGTTTGCTAAATAAGTTGTGGCTGTCGTCAGCAAAGAGAAGATGAAAGTCATTCTCATTGGGCAGTAGGACACCCCTGAATAGCTTGGCAAATAATGGAAGTTCAGACAACCAATATAAAAAATACGGTAGTTGAGTACTAGGTCATCGGATTCGGTATTTTTTCGCCTTGACATTCGAAAATCGTCGATCTTTTGTGGCCACCGAACTAGATCGTTTAAAATCGGCGATTTTAATGGCATTTCGGTGGCACGGGAGCAAACCCTACCAAAATTACATATTTTCTCCCTAAAAATGAAGCCGTCATCGTTGCCCATTGCGAGTCCATCAATGATTCATGAACCCATCATTGCTCATTGCGAGTGAAACTGAAGCTGGCATTGTGGAAGCCACCGTGAAGTTTGGAAGTCGTCGTTGGTCATGAATCCGTGAGTCGCAGAGCACCAAGGGTGCAGTTGTTTAATCGACGTGTATTTTCTAAGTTTTGGCAAACATTTAGGGCAATGTTTATTTGATGTAGGCGCAGACTCCCGAGTCCAAGTCACCAAGGTAGTCCCGACTCCCTACTTTAGTTTCCTGAGTCCAAGTATTGTGGGCAGTGGGCACTCTGAATTTTGGGATAAAGATTAATCACACCTACACCACTCTGGGATAATTGAATCAGACTTGAGCTGAAACTCCTTCCCTTGCATTAATCGTTATCCCAAAAAGCAACTAATGTATAATTTTATCACTCAAACTTAATGCCGAATTTTATGTCGAATTTTATGGCCAATTTTTTGTCGAATTTCAAGGTCTTCGAATTCAAACACGAACTCGAACCAGGGGAACTAGGTTGAGTATCCCCTTCTGACTTGATGAGTTAGAGAAAGCCGTGTGACACTGGGTGGTAAACAAATTTGAAAGAAAACTCAAAAAGTAGTTCCTCTAAATTTTCCCTTTTATGCAGTCGTATTTCTTCAATGGAAGCCATATCATCTTCTTATTGAGTTGGCCTAATCCTTGTAGGGTACTTCTCTTTATTTTCTTCAGTGGAAGTCGCCAAGCGAGACCTGTCAAGTTAGACCAAAACAAATCTCACCAAAGTACTAAACAAGAACATACCTGAGATGATGGAAGAAGCAAATGCCAGTGGAGTCACCATATAAGACCTACTAGGTTAGTCCTTGATAATAATATACTTGAAATGGAAAAGAGGAGGACTCACATTGAGTTCTTACGTAATTGCCGTTCTTGCCAAGAGTGTGAATGACTCCAAATAATCCACTTCAATCTTTTAAATGTCCCCGGCAATGCCGCCAAAAATGTTACCGTTCAAACTAGCAGGTTGGGTTTGCTATTGAATGGAAAACACATCAGAAACTTGAACTATCATCACCTTTGTTCAATCTCTCCACTTCTTTGGGATTAGAGTTACCCCAAGGGGAGAGCCCTTACATTTAGACACCTGCTAACAAAACATACAACTACCTCTAACAACCTTATGATAAGATCAATGCCTTTGATGGAGGCTGATACATGAAAGAAACATACTAAGTTTGCAGAGGAGTTAGAACAATTTTGTCAACCAGGAGAAGTCAATATTCAATATGAGTACTGTAGCGACCCTTTAAAGAGAAGCATAGGCAACATGACTGGTATGTATTTCATTGTACAATGATTTAGCAATATTTTAGAGCAATAAGAGTTTGATCAAATTAGCAACCAATAGAACAACTAGGCGCCAGGAAAGATCAGTGCTCTTAAGGTACGTATATAGAAGACAAAAATATCATATTCAAAATCAACGAATGAATATAAAGAATTGTAACCACCAGTTGTAATGTAAGTAATGCTGATATGCAACAAAATATTGACCATTGTAGGATGTTATCAACAGTAAATCATGAACTTTCCAAATATATCCAAAGTTCAAACAGGTCAATCTGAGAGCCAAAGTAACCCAAATTCTTACCAGTATAAGATCATTTGACTCAACAAACAGGCACTCTGTTACCAACTATTTTGTACAATAGTTGAACTTCCTATTGAGCCACCAGTTATCGAGCATGATGAATGCTCCTCTCTAGAATTCAAAAGTTCAATGTGCTCTAGAGTTAGCCAGTTTTGGGCTAAACTTTTTATTTTTTGTAAATACATGTTCATACCCCCTTGGGGAGATCGTAAAAAATGTCCTGGCATTTAATTTTTTATAAAAAGCTCAGCTTCCCGGACTTAAGCATCAAACCGACTAGCCCAAAGTGTTTTTTCACTTGGTTATTATTGGTTGTTGAACAAATGACTAATAATTTCCGAGTTTTTCACTCACACCTCCAAAGTTGGGGTAGTTGTCTTGGTGTTTCGGCCTTGGGAGGTTATTAGAGCCTTCGTGTCAATGTTTTTCAACATGTTAGGCATTTTGATTGAGTCGTATGAACATGTACTAGGTCTCCCTAGAGTTTCGTTTGATTCCGAGAAAAAAAAAATTTCCGTTTTTTAAGCCATTTTTTAATGGTTTAATTGGAAAAATTCAAAGTGCAAAAAAAGAATGATCCAGAGTCCGGTTTTTGCGTGGTTGGGCTCATTTTCAAGCTTGGAGCAGCATCTTTACCCCAGGGACCACTGTCACTATGTTTCAGCTGTTGATGAAATTGTCATTGATGCCAACCTGGTCTTGCAGTGGCCCCACGGGATGTCTTTGGACCCTCAAGTTGATGATGATGGCCTTGATGCCATTGGTGGAATTATGTACATGCCCTTGGGTATGATGAAGAAGCTTATGAAACATGCATTCATCAACCTTGTTATGATCAGCTTCCACCTAGCTCATTGAAGGACTCAGCCCAGTCAAATGGATAGTCAATACAATAACAACAGGTGTCCCTAATGAATGCTGAAGAAAGTCTTTTAAATGGGGTGAAATGAAAAATAAAAAATAAAAAAGGGGGATGATTTTAAATAAAATAATACAAAAATGTACTTTCCTCACTTTATGGATAATGATCATCTTAGTGGTGTATTTGGGGTGAAATAAAAAAAATAAAAAAAAAGGGGGATGATTTTAAATAAAATAATTAAAACATTAAAAAAAAAAGTGTACTTTCCTCATTTTATGGATGCTGATCACTCAAAAGGTGTATATATTTACTTCATATACATCAAAGGAAAGTATGTGAAGATAGTGCTCGCTAACATTATTTTGGGAGTATGCGTGGATTCTTTTAAACTTCAGCATTTTTACCAGCAGCGTGGAAATTCTTTTCTGTGGTTGGCCGTGGTGACTTCTTGCATAATTTTTTTGTGATTGGCCGTGGAGACAGCCCTAACGTTTCTTTTCTCTCTGAGGAAATTTTCTGAGCAGCGTGGAAATACTTGTGGAACAGCAGTCTGAATTCTTTTGTTTTGAACTTCAGCGTGGGCGTGGAAATATTATGGAGATGGCACTAGCTCTCTAATTTATAATAAATTCTTTGCCGTTCCTTTTTATATATATGGGCCATCTATCGGTGAATGTCAAGATCCTTTCTGCAGCGATGCTCTTAAAGACGGGAACCATATCCATTGGGTATCAATCCTATGTGATCAACAAGCACAGATGGTTTACTGTGTTCAGCTGCAAAATGGACAAGGTCAGAACATTGATGCAATTCCCTTGATTGATTGAAAAACTACTGCTGTTATGTTACTCATATTACAGACACCTACATTGTACATTCATTTCTGTGCATAGTTGGAGTTGGTTGCTGTTACAATTGCGGATTCTATGCTGGTTATATTTAGCATTCTATGTGTGATATCTGTGATGATAATGAGATCTGATTGTAAGCTTTGCCCTACACATTTTCATCAAAGCATTTAGCCACAGGCTTAATAGAACTTAATTACTATTGCCCGGACTTTAGTGGTAAAGTAATTACTTTGCTGAAAAGAAGTGATTTCAGTCCTTTATGGAAATATACCAGTTAGGTGAAAGTTCTGTCCTGTTTATATGATGGAAAACTCTCAACTCTAACCTTGGGTTACTCAAGGACACAGCCAAAGTTCTGATTGTGGCACTAAAGATTTGAAAGGAGATGATGATTCAAACATTGTAAAGAGCAAAATTTGTGGAGAATTCATGTTGTAGATCTTGTGAAGGAATTTGTGCAAACCCTTGTGAAAATTTGATGCTGTAAACTGTAAAGATGTGGGTGTAAGACTTATGAAGAATTTGGTACAGATTTCTGATTTCAATGCATATCCAGTGAAGGTTTGAGTGAAATATTTACAGCTAAACTTGTGAATATTTCAAGAGCCTATACATTCTTGAACCATGCTTCATATTTGCTGTGAAGGACATCTCAGCCTTGGGTAAGCACTATGTGATGACAATGCCAAGTAAAGACATACATGTGTTGATCTATTGCTGATATCTGAAGGTATCTTTTGGAAGTTGGCTAATTGGGAGCAAGAACAAGGCTGCAAAGAACAACCAGATCGTCACTCTTCTACCCACGCCATCTGCTGTTTTATATATGTTGCTGACCAAGAGAAGGGCTGCTCTTTATTGAACAGGTGACTGCTCTTTCATATACCTGGTTGATGAGCTGATAGATAATTGGACAGTGCAGATTGATAAGACAGTTAATTAAGAAAAGCACAGTATCAGAAAGTTGGTAGAGTTTTTGATGACCTTTTACCATCATCTAGACAAGGTATGTATGTATGCAACCAATAAATAAATAGTATATGTACAATGGTGTATACAGTGCATCTACAGTGATGTTATAGTTCAATGTTGTGTGAAGTAAGTCCAGGCATTCCTATGCACTTCTATACTCTGATATGATAAAGATATGATGATAATGATGAGATGAGCATGATATCTCAGTCATATATATATGCACAATGTATGGGCAGACCAGGTTAATAAAAGAAGATTACCTTGGACAGCATTGAAGCATATGCTTGGTGAGCATCCCTAAGCTTGACATCTACAGCAGTAGTAACTATGATGTTCATAAACAGCAAGTGTGATGATATGAATGCTCAGTCAATGATGTGGCAGTACTTATGAATTTACTCAGTGTGGCAAGGTTGAGGACAGATTAATGACCAACAGAAATACTCAGCAGCAGTGTTGTTGGTGTTACAGCAGAGTTTATATGATGTGCTGAGATGATTTGCAGCAGGTGATTAATTTGGAAAGGGGATTCAGTGTTTGTTGCTTGATGTGCATAGATGTTTGAGCAGAGATTGAGACTATGACCAGCAGCAGAGATGATGCGCCAAGATGATGATCAGCAATGATGAGCAGAGATTCATGAGCAGCGGTGAGCAGTGGTACAGAAGAGTTGATGGGATGAGCAGAGAAGATGAGCAGCTTGGATGTATCAGAGATTTCTTGTGTGACACAAGTATACTGTATTGTAAAAGCAAGCTTGTCTTGCTTTTGAGGTTAGGATACCTCAGTCACTTCTTAGCAGGGTCTAAGAGAACCAGGCAGGGTCCTGGATTAAGAGCAGGTGCTCTATTTATCAGTAGGTGCTGATTTCGCCTAACGGTTGTAGCCGAACAAATAATATAAAAAGATTACAAATTCATATGATGTGTTCTTCTGTGTTATGGCTCTTGATAGTTTAACTGCTTTTGATTTATGAATGATGATCTGGAAGATGTTTATGAAATGTTTATGATAGAGTAATGAATTGATGAATTGGTAGCTAACCCTGATAAACTGTGAAAAGGTTAAAATTGGCTGCACACTGATTCACCCCCCCCCTCTCAGGGTCTACATCGGCCAGCTGAAGCATCCCGAAAGTCATCATTCGGCTAACAGAGCGTCAAAGTGGCATTTTAATGCTAAATTTGGACATTTTGGCACTTGGTCAAAATATTAAAAAAAAAGAAGTCAAATAAATATATTTTAATGCTGGGGGTGACATGGAGGTGGGTCCCTCATGCCATTCGACCCACTTCATGATGTAGTGGCATAGTTCCAAACCAAACTTTGGTTTGAAAAGGTGAAATTGATTTTATTAAAAGGAAGGTGACGTTAGCATGGATGGAGCTCACACTTATGTGGTAGTGATGAGTGGGATACTAGGGGCCCATCCACTTAAATAAATAAATTAATTTGAAACCAAAGTATTAATGTATGGCATAACAGAAATGGCCGCGAATCGTGAAGGATAGAGGGTGACGTGAAGCATTGAGTTCATGCTATTTGCTAGTGTGAGTGTGGTGAGTAGGATTGGGTGGACCCCATGTGTTTTATTTTAAAGCCATGTTTTAACATATCATGTGGAGTGTGCGATAACTATCACGAAACCTTGGTTATTTCAAGCTATTTACAAACCTTCATTTTTGTCGTACGACTCGCGTGAGGATATTGAGCTCGTGACTAGAGGAGATTGAGCTCGTGATTAGAGGAGATTGACGCCGAATGACTTGTTAAGTGGGCCCCCTCCTTGTTTTGTGGCCACCTCATGGGCTTGGCTCCCATTGTACACAAGTTGCATTTATTTTAACTCAAAGTCGTATCTCCTTCAAAAGCTCACGCAGATCCTTTTTGGATCACGTGGATACACATGGCCAATTCATATTTGATGGTTGATGCTTCCAAAGAAGGGATGGGGGTGCCTTCCCAAGGTGGAGGCCACCTACCCATCCATTTCAATACAAGCTCGAGTCTATTGAAGCGATGTGCACTCCAAGATGGATTTGATTGGGTCAT
The DNA here is from genome assembly GCA_001517045.1 of Pseudotsuga menziesii. Lineage (NCBI taxonomy): Eukaryota > Viridiplantae > Streptophyta > Pinopsida > Pinales > Pinaceae > Pseudotsuga > Pseudotsuga menziesii. The sequence goes on from LPNX010401007.1 coordinate 50,464, forward strand.
AATTGGGAAATCAATATGATGACTATGCTATTGGCTCCTTCCTAGCCAATTCGAATTAGGGCAGCCTGTGGTCAAGTTTTTTGTATAAGTAGAGGCTCTTGGAGCTCTATTCTTCATGGATATTTTGGGCAAACTTACTCTGCCAGATTGTAATTGTGTTACAGCTTTTTTCTATTGGAAATAAAGTGACTTTGCAGGTCCATATGGTGTGTTGATTCTTGTCATGGGAAGTGCTTCATCTATATCAAGGTGATTTTGTTCTTGTTTATTACTTATATTTCACTATTTTGATCAAATTATTAGCTTAGAAGGCTTTATTAAGTCCATAGGGTGGGCATTTGAGTTCAATTTGTCCATTTATGTTGGCTGGGTTGTGATTTGGAAGAAGTACACTGTAGTTGGAAATATTTATACTCTTCTAATCCCATTTTTCTTTGCATACATTATTTGATCAAGATGTTTTTGTAAGTGGTTTCTTGTGCAGATCTCACAGGTTTGAAGAGAAGTATGAGCTCGATTTCTTCTCTAATCTCTTCAAAAGACCTTTTTTTTACATTTGTGCATTTCAGGGCCTCCTAAAGTCGATCTCAAGTCTAAAAAAATTTGGCAAGAGGCACTAGTTCGAAGAACCATCTCTCAAAACTACATTTTAAAATTCGGTTACTTGCTACCTTGGAAGCCCTAAACCTCCTCATTTCATTTTTGGCCTCCTACTTTCTCTTACTAGCTTTCTCGCTCTCTTTCACTGCCCTCTTTTTGTCCTCATTTCCTCTTTTTTGCATCCCTCTTTCGCTGCCCTCTTTGCTTCTTTTTTGCAGGCCCCCTTTGGCTGCCCCTTGTCTTGCATTTATATCTTTCCTTTCTCCTTCTTTTCTCTCTACCTTCCTAGCTCTCGTCCCTCCTCAAGTTTGGCCTTCCATCCCTTTCGTTTTACCTGTAGAATTGTTCAAGCTTCATCCTTTTCGTCCCCCCCCTTGAGCATTTCAAAAAAAATCACAAAAAGCAACAAAGGTTATTTGGTTAAGAGTTAGTTTTGTCTCAATTTTAATAAGATTAAATAGTTCGATCTCTTTCCATTGTATGCTTTTTCCGTTCGTAGATCTCACAATCACATTCCTTTGAAAAAGTGGCATTAGATTTTACTTACTTGTTACAATCTTAGAATCTAGGGTAGTTTCATTTTCTTTTTTTATTGATTTCATGAAAAAATGTTAAACAATGAAGAAATAGTGTTATTTCCCCACTATCTTGTTGTGCACCATTGTAATGTTAATGATTTCGAATTGGGAGAGATTTTCATTGTCCATTACTAATTGTAATAAGCTCAATATGCTCTGTTATTCATTCTCAAAAAGTATCAGGTCGAAATATCAAGTGGTTGTAAGGAAAAGTGATTATTAATGAGCAAACAATGACCATTTCCCCACTACATTGATGTATGCTATGATAATGCTGAATATTTCGAATGGAGGAATGTATCTCTGATAAATGTATGATGAATGGACTTTCATTAATGTGTATTTCAAATCTCATGTTCAGTACTTAAGCATTGGAAGCCATTTTACTCATTTGGAAGTTGTTTTGGAAAGAGTCATAACATACTGTATAAACTGAACCATGATGCATATGAGAATTTTAAAATGTCCCTTACACATCCCCTTCCTCTTTTCAGAAATTCAAGTGACTTTGGGACCATTTGAGAATCCATTTCCGGCAATTACCCAGGGGGAATTGGAGCCCAAATTTGCTAGTAAAGACTCCTAATTTGAACAGAACATTAAACAAGTTCGAAGAAGTAATTGGGGGGTCATAAAACATCCCTGAACATCATATTTAAGTTCTAATATCAGTCATGTACCTTATGGGAAAATTTGGGAGCATTTGGGTCAATTTGGAGGTCTAGTCATCAAAACTAGTTAAGCTCAAAATTGGAAAAAATTTGAAAAAAATGGTCATTTAATAAAATTTCAAAAAGGAACATTACAAATTTGGCCAGCGTTTCCTTCTCTTTCTCGACGAACCTGCAAAAAACAGCGAGCTATTAAAAGTAAAATATGCTCAAAAACACTTTAAGATTGTCTTTCAACAATTCCCAGAAAACACTAAGAAATTCTAAGTTAAAAACTTGAAAAGAAATGCTTAAAATAACCAAGGAAAGCAAGTTTTCGTTGGGATCCTGGCTTTCTTTTTAGGCAGCCAATATGATGTGCATTTTTATGCTAGATCTAAAATTGAAATTATCGAAAACAAATCTTTAGATTTTGCAAGATACAAAAAATACTCCCTTTGAACAAAACTTGCAAAAAAATATTTTAATGACTGGATCTAATTGAGATATAACTTTTAAAATGCTTATATCTAGATTAGAACTTAGATCTATATAAAATACTACTCTTGCAACTAGATTTGAAGAGAAAGAACAAAGTAACCAGGTGAAATTTAAGTTCAGAAGGAGGAAGATATATGGAGAGGAAAGGCTTGTTGCCACAAAGAGCTAGCCCAAAGACTTTGTAGTGGGATGCTGAGGGATTATGCCGTTTAGAGATGTCGAAAGTAATTTGGATTCAAACTAGATCCACAATTCTTCCAAACTAAGCAACCTGTAAATCACTCAAAAGAATTGCAAACCCGTGAAATCTTGTGATTACACATAAATCAAGATTAAAACAACACACATATAATCTTATAAAACATGTCAAGTATAGATCTCTAAGTACATGCATTCAAAATAGAAGAAACAAGTACACTTACTTATAGCGTTCTATTTCTAATGATCGGGAACAATCCTTGTTCAGCCAGATTCATAAACCAAGATGCAAGAATTTGAAACAACATAGATTACCTCATGAAGATAAGACAATATTGGCCCACACACAATAGCATCACACCATTAGCCTCCAAAGCTTTCTTTTTTATAGCAAAATCACAAATATTGTATCAATTACAACTATCAAGCACCTTCATCCAACTCTAACTAGTCTGGAATGAGAGGGTTGTGCTTTATTTATAGCCAAAGAGAAGGGAGTGGGTGCACCTAACACTGGCAGAGGGAGTCAAGTTGAACTGAGTCTAACTGAGTAGAAGTAAGTTAGAGGGGAGTGGAATTGGAGAGGTGGATGACACCTCACTCACCTAACTCACCCATCCATTCATTGGTTTCCACTTCACACCCAACCACTCGCTAAACTCCATGATGTTGGCGTCAATCCTTCTCACGTGAGAGCTTATGGTGTCATCTCATTCGCTATCTTTTCATAACATATGGTATACCACACACTAAAACATATCCAATGTTTTAATACCTCAACACATGAAAAGGGGTCCACCTTTCATTCTATCGCAACCTTTGACTTGGTGTTGGTGCTTTCTCTTAATGTAGTTGTTGCCATCCTTTAATTTAAACCATTCACTACCTTCAAATTAACCAAAGTTTAAGTCTTTCACATGGAAGAGGGTCGCATGCTTAATAGGGGTCCACTTGCCATGTCACCCCACTCAAACTTGTCTTGATTTTTTAAATTTTCAACTTGTCCTTTAGTGCCAATTTGTTGCACTTTTAGCATGAAAATGACGTTTTAATGCATATTTAGAGAAATAATGCCTTCCGAGATGTTTTAGCTACCGAAAACATATGAAAAGTGGCCTATAGGGTAAAAAGGATGCTCTAAGTGTGAAAACGAGTATCCCCACGCAAAAACAGACTCTGAACCCAACATTTATTACATTTTGAAGTTTTTCAATTAAACCATTAAAAAATGGCCTAATTTTGCAAGAAACTTTTATTTTCTCGGAAATGAACAAAAACCTAGGGGACCTAGTACATGTCCACATGACTCAATTTGAATGCCTAGCATGTTTATAAACACTGACACAGAGACTCTAATAACCTCCTAAGGCCTAACCACAGAGACGACTACCCCAACTTTGGAGGTGTGAGTGAAAAACTCAAACTATTAGTTGCTTGTTCAACAACAAATAATTACCGAGGAAAAAAACACTTTGGGCTAGTTGGATTGATGTCTAAGTCTAGGAAGCCGAGTCTTTTATAAAATTGACCATGCTAGCACATTTTTTACAATTTCCCCAAGGGGGTATGAACATGTGTTACAAAAAAAATTAAAAATGTTCCCAGAAAAATCCTGGCAGACTTCTGGACTCTGAAGAATGAACAAGTATACTTGTTCTACTTTGTCGCCTCGCTTGAAAACTCCACCAAGTACAACTTAGGTGGTAACATGTATTTCATCTGGGATTAGTGAATTTTGTGGTCGAGTTGAAATCTGACTTCTCAGGGCAAGTAGAGAACTTTGAGAAAAATTAACAACTTCAGAGATAAGTTGGGGGTGGTGAAAAACACTTTCCTTGGCAAGAGGAAATGTTTATAAAGTACCAAGGAAATGGTGTTCACCTTGTAATGCCTTGGGGTGGACAAGGACATTAAAAAATGGTCCCTAGTAGTTTATAAAGTAAGATATAGTTTATTTTTATATAGTTACTTTATAAAGTGATTTGAGGTTATAAAATTAAATTGACTTAATGAGACTTTAAGTGAGAATTTAATTAAAAAGGGCACTTACGTGTTTGAATAAAAAAGTGTTTTATTTTCATTTAATGTGGCAATAATGAGAAATTAATGTGGGCCCTAGATCTCATCTAATCAACTTTTAATCATACCATTGATTTGATGGAGGTAGTTACCTCAAACAAAACTAGGAAAAGGCATTGAGAAGACATTCATTGTTACCCATGAGTTTTGGAGAGAAAGAGAAAGAGGAGAAGAAAATAGAAAAACTAGAGCAATGGTTTTGAGAAAGAGAGAATTTCTGAACAAAATTTCAAGCTTTCTGAAGTGGAACGAATCGCAATAGCAGAAAAGTTCAACACATAAATCAAGGAGGATTTTTCATGCATAGAAATAAAAATTCTGCACAAAAATAGAGGAGGATCTTTGCACAGAAATTGAAGGAATCCTTGCATTAAATATCGGGCGCAAGTGTGAATCTGTACAGTTGATTGTGTTGAATTTTAGCATTAGCATGATAATTTTTAAAAATTGCAGACTAACATAAACAAATGATAAGTGCAGTAAACAACATTCATCACATCAACACAATGGACACAAGTATTTTTCACTAGGAAAACCTTTAAAGGACAAAAACCCCAAAAAGCATTAGTAACTTATCTCGTAAATGAGATGACTAAAAATTCTTCAAAAAGTTCCTTAAACCCTAACAGGGTTAACCCACAATATCTAAAGATCAATTATTCCAAAATACACAAAAAAATGCCAAATTGGCTTTTTCACAAATTAGGGCCAACTGGCCTAATTTTCTCTACTACCCAGATCTAGCAAGCTGCCCAGAAATCTGTTAATCCTGCCCAGATTATCTACCCTGCTCTGTCTTCAAGTCCATACTGTTGCTTCCCGTCCGTACAGCCCGAATCTACCCGTCCATATTGCTACCCGTCTTTTTCCTATCTCTAGGTTCTGCCCAGATTGCTTTACCCTGCCCGGGGGTGTAGTGGGTTGCCCATAGGGCTGCCCGAGGGCTTGTGCAGCCACAGAACCCTCTTGGGTGTGCCCAGCAAGCTACCCGAGGGTCTGTGCTGTTACAGCACCCTCCCGGGTATGCCTAGTGGGCTGCCCGAGGGTGGCGCAGCAACTCGAGGGTTGAGCAACAACTCAAACCCTCATGGGCACCTGCTAATGGCTACCCGAAGAGAAGATGAAGAGGGTCGAGCCCTACCCGTGAAGGAGGGCAGCCCGTTGTTAGTTTTTATCAATCAAGCTAACATTATGTTAGGATCTTTAACTGAGAGAACAACAAGTACAGCAATCAAACACAAGAGACAATGAACACAGTGTTTTTCCTCGGGGAAACCATAAATGGAGAAAACCCCGCAAATTCCTCAGAGATAGAATCAACACCAAAAGTAAAACCCCCAAAACAGTAAGATGATCTCTTGACAGCAGTAACATTTTTCTTCCTTGCCCCAGTGTCTTTCTCTTCCTTAGTTATGCACTACAACTGAGTGTGAGTGAGTGTGTGCTAAATAGAGAGGCTAGCTCTCTATTTATACTAATTCCCAACATGACTAAACCCTACTAGGGCCGACCTCTCTAGGAGAGTCTAATAACCCTAGTGCCCTAGAACTGCAGGGACTTTAACCCTTAGACAATAGGAGGGTTACCCACAATAACTTGACATGACTTGTTTACATTATAGATCCTCCCGATAGGAACATCGGGGCATGACATGACTCAAGTATATCACAAATACATCCTGGAATAAACATTGGGTTACAATACATAAGAAATACAAGTGAATACATTCCGAAGTTACATATTCATCAACACCCGTGAAGGAGGAGGGCTTCCCATAAATATCTAAAGGCTGCCCGGTGAAGAAGATTTTCCCGAAAATGAAGAAGTAGAAAGTTAGGGTGAAACCCTAACTCAAAAAATCTAATTGCCTGCAACTTTGATGAAACCCTAGCTTAGGGTTTTTCTTCAATAGATGAGGATGATGATGATGCCCTAGCTAGACTCATCCATGCTAGGGCACAATCATAAAACTTTCTTCTTCAAACCTGTAAGATCTTCTCATGGAGCAGTTGTACTTGTGAGAGCAAGTGTGTGTAAAATGAAATGGCTTGATCTTCTTTTATATCCTTAAGTCACTTGTAAGTGGACCAAAATTAGAAGGAATAAAATAACATTATTTTATTCTTTTCTAATTTTCAATTTTAGCTTTAGCTCCAAAAAGGGCCTTTATGTATTTTTGACTTTTACCTGTGGTCCAAAAGTACTTATGTATTTTTTACTTTTACCTATGGTCCAAAAGTCCTTATGTATTTTTTACTTTTACGTGTGGTCCTTTTCCTGTGATCCAAAAGTACTTATGTATTTTTTACTTTTACCTATGGTCCAAAAGTCCTTATGCATTTTTTACTTTTGCTTTTAGCCTTCTTCAAGTGCCCCTGTGGTCATCACCTGTGGTCTTTTAATTTCATCTAAAGTACATCATCATAAACCAAGAGAGTTACTAATTCTTTTGACTCACACTCTGTGTGACACCAAGATTAGGTACTAGGGTATCTTAACCAATGGTAGCTAAGCCTTGGAGAAGAACGCAAAGCCCATTAATCAAGGGTTAGCGTGTCACACATGCCTAGACCCCGTCTAAGGCTTATAGTGCCTTCCTAGTAACAGACCAGGTGCCTCAGCCATGGGCTGCATAATTTGACCCTAGGTTAAATACTTGGTAACAGACCAGGTGCCTCAGCCATGGGCTACATAATTTGACCCTAGGTCAAATACTTGGTAACAGACTAAGCACCTCCATTCTCCAAGAGAATGGCTACTCAAAACTAAGTTTAGTCTACCAGTACTAGAATGGTCCACATCATGGTCTCGGACTAGATGTCTACCATTCAATAGAATGGTCACTCAACACAGGGTTGAGTCCCCCCAGGGAAGAGCGGGCTCCATATCATAGTCAAGGACTAGATATCATCATTCAACCGAATGATCACTCAACACTAGGTTGAGTCCAAACCGTGGTCCCAGACCAGGTGTCCCCATTCTCCTAAGAGAATGGATCTCGATGTTGCTCAGAAAAATCAACAGATTGGGCACGACTTTCAAGGCTGTTAGGACGCATTAAGTGTTGTTGTCAGGCACAAAAATCGGGGCAAGGACAAAATTCTGAGTTTAATTAATGCTTGCACGTTTTCCCAAGTTGCACGTGTGAGGCCATACTATTGTCAAGATGGCACAGATTTTGAGATGAAGTCTAGAAATTTTCAGCAAGTCGTACATACTACAGTTATTGTTTGGCACACATTTCGAGAAGAAATCAGTTGAGATAAGTACTGATGTAAATTTGTTTAAAATTTGTCTATGAAGAAATAAAATCTCTCTCTAAACAGGTTTTCCCATCGAGGTTTTATCCTAGACCATTTTGGTTAAAAAATCACCGAGTAAAATTTGTGTGTGTGGCTGTCATAAATTTTTTGAGTTTGTAAGCGTGGTTGTCATAAATTTCTGAGTTGTTTTAAAGTTGAAAATTTTCTATGTGTTTAAAGAAAAAGTCATTTTTCATTTATGTAATGTGATTTTACATGTATGGGGTTTGGGCATTAAACTTCTCGTGAAAAAACCAAACTTGCAACCAGGTTGGGAATACAAAAAATTTCACCACAGGGGTGCATTTGTCCAATTTGTAATTTCGTCAAGCACCTTTATTTCAACCAAATCGGTCATACCAGTACTTTGAGAAAGTTGATTTTCCCAACAAGTACCAAGGAACGTTTGACAGGGGACACCTGTGGTTAGTTTGGGTATGGCTTGGTGGGCCTGGGAAAATTAAAGAGAGGGGACCCTGCTTGTGTGACACTTTAGGGCAGAGTCCCGAGATTCCAGTGTTCTGGCGATCATTAGTCTCTATGTCATGTCCCTTCCTAGGTAGCACCATGAGCGACTTAATAGCCTATCCAATTCCCGTAGGATATAGTCATCGAGATGGGTAATTAATTAATTATTATTGTCGCCTAAGCCCAAGGTCACATTATAAAGCGACATTACTGATTAATTAATAAAGTGGCCTTATAAAAAGTCACTTTAATATTAATTGAGCAGAAAAGGTTAAATGGGGCCAAGGAAGGGTCAACATTAAATTAAAAAAGAGAGGAAAGAGAGGAAAGGGTTAAAAATCTCACTAAAGTCATTTATTTAATTAAAAAGTGAGATTTGTCCAAAGAAAGTAAAAAGTCACTTAGAAGCCAAAGGTAAGAATTATAGAAGGGGGAAATGAAGCCCATACCTCTCATTCTTGTCATTTGCATTTTAGAAATTGAGAGCTCTTGAGCTTCTTAGCTTCTCTTGGACAAAACCTTAGGAGAAGGAGAAAAGTTTTGAATGTGAAACCATCTATCCTATCTCTTGTTGATGGAGGAATCACATAAGATTTCTCATTGTTCTTCCATGCCATGATTTTGGTTGAGCATTTTATCTACAGATCTGTGGCATTGCTAGAGTCTGCAGAGATTCGTCTTGGATATAGAGACGACGCAATTGTGAGAAGTTGTAACCAAGCTAAGAGTGAAAGTTTTCCAAGAACCCCAACTCGGTTTCAAGCCTATTGGCTTCTCTGCATAGTTTAATGCCCAAGCCCTTCAATGCACAATTTTTAAACAAAATTTTGACTGAAACTGAAACACATGAAGTTCTTTTTCCAAAATTAAACAATTCAGAATTTTTCTTTTCGAACAAAATTTTAACTCAGCCAAACACACATGAAAAAAAACACAATTTTTTTTACCAATGGTCCAGGATAAAACCCCTAAGGGAAAACATGTTTCTGTGAGAGAGAGAGATTTATTATTTCTTCAGTAAAAAATACAGAAATTCAACCAACAATACTTATCAATTTTTAGTATCGAAATTTGAACCTTTACTACTGATTTTTCTTCCTCGAAATTCATGCCAAACATAGCCTCAAAATTCATGCCCATAAACTATTGTATGGACAAAAATTAATTATATACGTTTCACCTCGAAATTTGTGCAGAATCCGTACAGTACGGATTTCCTCAAATTATGTGCAAACCATATAGTACGGTCACCTTGATTTCTGTGCAGAAATGACAGCCTCGAAATATGTTCTCTTTCTCATTTTATGTTCCCTCCTCAAAATCTGTGCCCTTTGTCGATTTCTATGCTGCTCAATTTTTGTGCTAGAAATAATTTTCTCTCTCCTGGTTTTGAAATCTCTTCAAACGCTCTCTCCTTCTCTTCTTCTCTCTTTAAACTCCTCTCTGAAAAGTGAATAATGAATGATTGAATGCCTTTCCCTAGCCCTTTTGTTCATGGTAACTTTCTCTTTCAATCTAATGGTCAAGATTAGATTAGATGAAGGGTTCACATTAAATGCTCCATTAATTATTAATTAAATGACATTTAGTGCACCTCATGTCATTTAATAAAGTTATAACAACCCCTTTTAATTTAATCACTCAACTTAATTTTAAATATGAACTTAAGAAAACCATGACTTAGCCTTTTTAATAAAGTCACTTCAAAAACATACAGTACCTCTCACTTCATTATATGCAAATTGACTAGGGGTCACCATTTAAAGTGTCCTTGTCCACCCCAAGGAAAATATAGGTGGACAAACACTTCCTAGGTAACTTTTCAACACTCCCTCTTAGCGAGGGAGGTGTTTTTCACCACTCCCAACTTATCTCTGCAGTAGACATGCTTCCCTTTACCCAAAGCCTTTGTGAGAATGTCAGCCACCTGCTCATCTGTAGAGACACACTGCAATTGAACAACCCCTCTCTGAACATAGTCTCTGATAAAGTGATATCTGATCTCTATATGCTTCGACCTGTCATGAAATACTGGATTCTCAAAGAGCTTGATGTAACTCTGATTATCACAATGTACAACCGTAGGACTCGGCTCCTGACCAAATAAGTCCACCATCAGCTTACGAAGCCACAAAGCCTCATAACTAGCCTAACTAAATTCCATATACTCATCCTCAGCAGAACTCAATGCCATGGACTTTTGCTTCCTGCTCAACCACGACACAACTACCGAACCCAAGCTGAAGCAACAACTAGAAGTGTTATTCCGTTCCGAAACACTACCCGCCCAATCTGAATATGTATATCCAACCAATCCCACTCCACTAGATCTCCTATAGTCCAATCCATAATCAACTGTACCTGAAAGATATCTCAAGATGTGTTTTGCAGCAGACCAATGCACTCTTCTGGGATCCACCATGAATTGACTGAGAGTGTTCACTACAAAACTCATATCTGGTCAGATGTTGACCAGATACATCAACGAACCAATAAACTGACGATATAGAGTAGGGTCCACCAACTCTCCCTCAAAAGCATGAAGCTTCGTCCAGTTGGTGATCATGGGTGTAGACATAGGTCTGCAATCAGTCATCTGAAATCTCTTCAGAACATCTGAAGCATATTTTCCCTGCCCAAGGAAAACATGTCCATCCTCTTGCCAAACCTCCATCCCCAAATAACAGTGCATCAGCCCAAGGTCAATCATCTCGAACTCTGAAGCAAGATCCTTCTTGCAAGCATCAATCAGGTGCTCTGCCCCAGTAATGAACAAGTCATCACCATACAATAGAAGAATAAGCAGAACACCACCAACCACAATGTAGTATAGGTTGGGATCTGCCTCACTCTTCTAAAACCCAATCGAAAGCAAGCAGGAATCGATCCTGGAATACCAAGCCCGAGGGGCTTGCTTCAGACCATACAAGGCCTTTTCCAGCCTACAAACATGAGAATCTCTCTCATACACCTCAAATCCCTGTGGCTGCTCCAGATACACCTCCTCCTGTAGAAGACCATTGAAAGAAGCGGTCTTCACATCCATCTAATAGATCCTCTAACCCATATTTGTCACGACGGAGATCACTGCTCTGATTAAAGAAAATCTGGCCACTAGCACAAAGGTCTCGTCATAGTCAACTCCCTCTACCTATGAGAACCCACGCGCAACAAAACGAGCTTTGAACTTCACAATGCTGTCATCCGCAGCATGCTGTATCTTGTAAAGCCACTTGGAAGTCACAACCAACTTCCCCTATGGTCTCGGAACCACTTCCCACGCCCCATTCTTCATGATGGAATTGTACTCTTCCATCATGGCATCTCTCCAAACCTGGTTTACAGAATCCTCCTCATAAGTAGTCGAAACGGTGTCATGTAAGCTAGTCACCTGTGCCATATAGTTGGAGAACCTCTCAGGTGCCCTGCTCTCTCTCACCTCCCTCCTGGGTGGTCCAGCTAACTCCTTTGTTTCCTTCACAAGCTCCTTAATCCAACTTGGCTTACGTTTCTTGGAAGAAGCATCTTGTTTCAGACTCTCCTCTACATCCTCATCAGACATCTATCTCCCTGAAGAAGTACCAACAAACTGAGAACCTGTCCCTGGTGAATCTGAACCTGTGCCAAGAGAACTCGAATCACCTAAAGGTGTAACCTGTGAACCTGTGATCCATGAACATGTCCCTGTACCAGAAGTCCCTGTGGACTGAGCCCCTGAAACCGATGAACCTGTAACATGTGAACCAGTCACTCCTGAAACCAGTGACCCTGTGCTCTGATTCGTTGAACTCTGAGCTATCACCTGTGGAGTACTTTCTTGTTCCTCCATCTCAGAATCTAGAGACCTCAAGAAGGCTTTCTCCTCCTCAAATTTCACCTCCCTCCTCACCACAACTTTCCTTTGTGTAGGAAGGTATATGCGAAAAGCCTTCAATGTCTGATCATAACCAACAAAGATACCCCGCTCTCCTGTAGCCTCCAAATTTGTCCTCTTCTCAGAAGGGACATGTGAGTATGTAAACATCTCAGAATCTCAAGCACGTTCCCTGTAAACATCTCCCCAAAATTTTGGCACCCTAATGCACAGTGCAGAATCATGTTCAAAACATAAACAACAGTGCTACAGGCCTCTTCCCATAGAAAGAAAGGAAGACTCTGATCACGCAGCATGGCTCTAGTTGCACCCACTATCAAACGGTTCTTCCTTTCAACCACTCCATTCTATTGTGGAGTGTAAGGAACTGTCAACTGCCTCTTGATACCCTCCCACCGACAATACTCATCGAATGCATGGGAAGTATACTCACCCCCATTGTCTGACCGAAGTACCTTGATCTTCTTTTCTATCTGGTTCTCCACAAGAGCTTTGAACTCGTGGAATCGAAGCAAGACTTCCTCTAATCTCTTGCTTCTAAGAAAATAGATCCAAGTCTTCCTGAAAATTCATCGATGAATGTGACATAATACTTGTATTCTGTCAAAGAGGTAGATGGCATGGGACCACACAAATCTGAATGAATCAACTGAATCACTCCCTCTAATCTGGAATCACTGCTCGGAAAAGCAGTCTTAGTGTACTTTCCCAAAGAACACCCTCTACAAACACCACTCAGCTCTCTGTTGAACTCTGGCATACCTGTAGTCATCTCTCTCAGCATCCTCAAAGCTGGATGGTGAAGGTGGGCCATCCTCCTATGCCATAACTCACACAACTCACTGCTGCTCTGAGTGTGTGACAATGCATGATGTGGCTCGAAGAGAAGCTTGTACAGTTTCCCGCATCTGATTCCAATCGCACGTGAATTAGATGGACGTGTTGCATTGGGAAAGATGTGAACTTTCCCATCAAGGACATATACACCAAAGCCTCTGTCCTTGATCATGGAAACTGAAACAAGGTTCTTCTTGAGCCCAAGGACATACAATACATCCCTCAGAAACATAGGTTGCATGGACTACCTGTCAAAACGGACAGTCCCATGCCCAACTACACTCACCACTGTGTCATCTCCCAATACAACCTCCAGCTCCAAATCTGTCTCTGACATCTCGAAAAATATATCTCAATCACCTGTCATGTGACTTGAAGCTCCATTATCAATGAACCAAGTGGAGGAAGTAGTGGTAGCACTCAACGAATTCCCAACAATCATGGAATTCTCCATGTGGTCCTGAAAGTCTCTGCTGGTGATAGAAGATGCTCTCTCAACTCTAACACCCGCAAAGAGAGAAAAGTCTCTCTCAAATCTCGCAACAAACTCATCAATCTCTACTGAAACTGTTGTCTGTTGTTTGGACATTGTCCAACATAGTGTCCAAACTTCTGACATGCAAAGTATTTCACTTTTCTCATGTCCTTCTTCTCTCCATCATGTTGTTTGGCCCCATCCTTGGAACCCTTCTTGAACTTCTTCTTCTTCTTGCCCTTCGCTGCTAATGCAACATTCTCCTCATCATCCCTGTGATGTGATGAACTGCCATGTAAGTATCCTCTTTGTGTCTCCTCCTATGTGAGATCATCCCATAATTGATCCCATGTGGGCATGTTCTCCCTACCAATGATAGTCTGCACAATCACGGTCCACTGCTGAGTCATGCCTTTTAAGGCTGAAGGCACCATCTCAGCATTCCCTATCACCTCACCTACAGCTGCAAGCTCATCTCTTACCTGTGTGATCTTGGTAAGATATGAAGCCATGCCTTCCCCTTTGCTCATATGAACATTCTTCAACTTCTCCCTCAATACCATCTTCCTGTTTTCATTCGAACTCTGGTAAAGATTGGTTAAAGATGTCCACATCCCAAAAGCATGATCTTTTGCTGAAATGTGAGGGATTATATGATCCTTCACGGCATCAAGTATAATCCTTCTTGCCTTTACATCCCTCTTCATGAAAGCAGCCTTATCAGTTGCATCAAAGGTTACTACTACATGATTAGCAGTTGTACTATGAACTATATCCCATAGTTCATTTTCTTCAAGTATCAAACTGATTCTAGCCTTCCATGGGATAAAATTTGTAGCCCCATCTCACCTATCTTCAACTCTAAGACCAAACACCATGGCTACAACCTATAACTTCCAAGCTATTCAAGAAAATCTCTCCACAAACCCCTGTTTTTCTGAAAGTTCAAATTCTGAAGTTTTTAATGTGCTCTGATACCATGAAAGTTTTCCAAGAACCCCAACCCGGTTTCAAGCCGATTGGCTTCTCTGCATAGTTTAATGCCCAAGCCCTTCAATGCACAAATTTTAAACCAAAATTTGACTGAAACTGAAACACATGAAGTTCTTTTTCCAAAATTAAACAATTCAGAATTTTTTTTTTTCAAACTCAGAAATTAACTCAGCCAAACACACATGAAAAAAAAACACAATTGTTTTTTACCAATGGTCCAAGATAAAACCCCTAAGGGAAAACCTGTTTCTGAGAGAGAGATTTATTATTTCTTCAGTAAAAAAATAAATAAATTCAACAAACAATACTTATCAATTTTCTGTCTCGAAATTTGAACCATTGTTTTTTTGGGCCTTTGATTTTCCATAGCCTTGGTCCATGTTTTTATTACACGTATTTTTATTATTTAGGCTTTATGCATTCATGTATGTTGAAAAACACTATTTTTCATGAATGTATTAAGATATTCTTTTCATTGTACTTCAAAGCCAATTTCATTAGGCTAGCCTTGCATTCATGTATGTTTAAAAACACTACTTTTCATGAATGGGCCTTATCATAAGATATTCATTTCATTTCCAAATACATTGTATTGATGGTAGCGCTACTTGTTTCAGGTTAGCCAACACAACCTAGCCAACTCAGACCCAAGACACAAATAACAGGGAGGCTTGTCCAACAAAGGCTCTAGTGGAGAAAGGTCCTCCATGCCATAAGTCAAGTAGTAAGTCGGGTTGAGAACATAACCGACTAGGCTGCACCTAGTTGGACTTTCAGTGAGCCGCCAATGATGAACAAGATACTTGTTCATATTCAGAGTTTAGAAGTCCTTTCAGGCCTCCAGGGCCGTTTTAATTTTTGTAACACGTGTTCATACCCCCTTGGGGAAAT
>LPNX010401027.1:0-35833 GCA_001517045.1 Pseudotsuga menziesii
TCAATACTGAAGATGAAGTCAGAGTTTAACTGAGCTTGAGTAGAGGAGGTGATTGACACCTCTCTCACCAAACTGCCTCAACGAATCATGAACCTCCAGCACGTACCATCCAATGAATAAGACTGAAGATGCCATTACCTACTACCCTCGCGTGAGTGTACCGCTCCTCCACGCGTGAGATAGTCTCACCAAACCAAATCGCATGTGATTTATTCTCTAATGCGTGAGTACGGCTATGTGACGTGAGCTGTACCAATAACATACTCATGTGGAATGGATAATACACCCAAGGTTTATTATATGTCAAACGCATATAAGAGGGGGCCACTTCTTGGTTAGCGCCCACACACCCAACCATGCTTACGACTTGGAATTTGACGTCACCCTCATCACGTGATTTGACAAAGCATGGTATATTACCATAAGCCAAGGTTTGTTTTGTTTATTTTTTATTTATTTTTAAATGGTGACATGGAAAGTGGAGGTCCACTCATTTAACTAGCGCAACTCTTATTCCATGCTTCACGTCACCATTTAAATATAACCTTCACCATAATATTTTATGACCAAAATTTGATGTTAATGAGAGGAGATATGAATCGCTTCCTTCATGGGGCCTCCTTGCCATGTCACTCAAATCACTTTTTTAATTGATTTTGACTTTTTCTATTTTGACTTTAGTGCCAATCTGTCCAATTTTAGCATTAAAATGCTATTTTATGCACTTTTAGCCCAAATAATGCCTCACGGGGTTTTCCGACTGCCTGACTGATGTAGAAAGTGGTCCCATGGGTAAAGTGGACGCTCCGGGTGTGAAAACGAGTGTCCCCACGTCAGAAACGGACTCCGTATCTGACTTTTATTACAATCTGAAGTTTTTTAATTAAACCATTAAAAAAATGGCTTAAAAAAAACGGAAAAATTGTTTTTTTGCGGAAATTGACGAAACTCTAGGGGGACCTAGTACATGTCCATACGACTCAATTTGAATGCCTAGCATGGTGAAAAACACTGACACGAAGGCTCTAATAACCTCCCGAGGCCGAAACACCAAGATGACTACCCCAGCTTTGGAGGTGTGAGTGAAAAACTCAGAAATTATTAGTCGTTTGTTCAACAACCAATAATAACCAAGGGAAAAAACACTCTGGGCTAGTCGGCTTGATATTCAAGTCTGGGAAGCCGAGCCTTTTATAAAAAATTAAATGCTAGGACATTTTTTACAATTTCCCCAAGGGGGTATGAACATGTGTTACAAAAAATAAAACGGCCCTGGAGGCCTGAAAAGACTTCTGAACTCTGAATATGAACAAGTATCTTGTTCATCACTGGCGGCTCACTGAAAGTCCAACTAGGTGCAGCCTAGTCGATAACAGTCTCCAAAGAGATTCAACCCACAAATTCTCCAAAATACTCCTTCAATCTCCTCTTCCCATCAGCCTAGGAACCAGCGCTAAGACCCTTAACAATAGGCACAATCAAACTTCAAAGATCCGAAGACACTCAAGCACATACTCGAAAACACTCGAATGAATAGTGTGAGTGAAAGAGAGGGGGTGGGGATCTTTTTATAGGTTAATGATGTGTCTTTTGGGTGTCCAGATACATCCCCCCCAACCAACATTCCAAAAAAAAATTAAAAAATTAAAATTATGAGCCTCCGTACAGCTCTGTACAGACCGACCGGTTTGATGAGAAAACCGGTTTTGAACCGGTTCAGTATCGAACCGGCCCAAAACGGCTAGATGTCCCAGTTCGGACCGGCAAGCTGCTAAAACCGGGTTGACCGGTCGATTTAGCCGGTTCTGGTCCAGATTTCACAAGCTTGATGGACATTGTAGCAAAAAAAACTACCATTAATGATGCAAAGAACAAGATCACCTTGATAGAATCTTATTATCCTTTTCACAATAGCTTGAGGATATCAACCAAGACCCAATAATCACACAAAGGCATGAGCCAAAAATCTCAAGAGCAAAATAATGTTATTCCCCAAAAATTCCACCCCTAGGGAGGAAAACATCCCACCTTTTATAGCACAAGGGGGTGCTCCAAAACCCTAGATAAGGCCCAAAATTGCTTACAAAAATTAGTTACATGATGGATGATGTCTAGGTGGTCAAGCCTTGCATCAATGGCTTAGATCTATCCTCAACATAAAATAATATTACATCAAGAGAAATTCATTGGCCTTAGTAGGACGGTTTCTACCTTTGAGAGAAAAATATCATTGAAAAATCCCAATACCATGGATCTCGACCAATAACAAGGGTCAAATACCAAGGAGACCCGAATACGATGGGTCCAATACCATGGGTCCTCCATTAAACCAAGGAAAATGCCAAATCATTTCCTTTGAAGAAGTTATTGAGCCATGCGTGTGGGAGAAAAAGAGGCTAATCCTAGTGAAGAAGAGCAAGATCAACAGCTGGAAATCAATCTTAAGTTGAGATATGTATGTTTAGCCCTCAAGATGCCTCCACATGTGTGCCAAGGTGCCAAATGAATTAATTTTTCCTCAACATGTGTTTCATGCTCCAATTAGCTCAATTAATCAAAAAGTGCAATCTTAATGTAAAAATATAAACTCCAGTGCACTTTTTCATCCTCGATGATTAATTAGACTAGACTTAGGAATTTTTTAATAAAAGCCATAGTCATAGCCATAATTAACTCTACATGTGCTGAAATAAGCATGTATAAACCCTCACTACTTGGAACATTGCCAAGGAGGACAACATTCCGCAAACTGAGGTTAACCAAAGTCAAACATGGTTAACCAAAGTCAAACAAAAGCCAAATAATAGTTAAACTGAGGTTAACCAAAAACAATAGTCAACCATGGTGCATTCCGTAGCTAAGAAAAGTCAACCATGGTTAACTAAAGTCAACAATAGTAAACCATGGTTCATTAAAATTTATTTCATATAAATAAAATTAATTGATCTCATATTTGTATTTATATTATTCATATTATTTTTATTTTTATTATTTATTTTTCATTTATTTATGCATTAATTATTTATCTTTATATTTTATATTTTTCCTTTGTATACATAACATTAAAAATATTAATTTCTTCTAAGTTTAAAGAAAAATTGTGGTGTGAGAAAGATTTGGAGGCTAAAAGAAAATTAAGATATTATAAGGAGGTCATCAACCCTACTCTAGAAGATCAAAAGTATCTCTCTGTTTTAATCAGTACTAAGAAAAAAATTAACATAGCTAAGATAACATTAAAAATATTAATAACATTAAAAATATTATTTCTTCTAAGTTTAAAGAAAAATTGTGGTGTGAGAAAGATTTAGAGGCTAAAAGAAAATTAAGATATTATAAGGAGGTCATCAACCCTACTCTAGAAGATCAAAAGTATCTCTCTGTTTTAATCAGTACTAAGAAACAAATTAACATAGCTAAGATAAGAACGAACTCGCATGAGCTCCATGGTGAAACTGGTCGTTGGACAGTCCCTAAAACACCATGGGTAGAAAGGATCTGCCACCTTTGTGAGAGTAAGAACATTGAAGAAGAAAATCACTTCCTCTTAGAGTGCCCTGCATACACCCACATTAGATCCCAGTTTCATAATCTTTGTTGCAATACCGACATTCCTAGCCTTTTAGCCTGTCAAAATTATAGTAAGCTCGGGACGCTTCTTTCCAAGCTCTTTGAGCATAGAAATATAACTTTAAAGCAAACTAATTAATTCTCTTCTTTAGGTCCGATAGACCAAAGTTTGGTCTCAGGGGACGTTAACCATCATCATCATCATAATTATTTTCATTTTTAATAATAATAATAATAATAATTCACCAATACTTCCTCGAACGTCGGTCATCAACTAGCACAACCACATTTTTAAAAGTGGTTGATATACACCCAATCGATGTATATCAACCACTTTTAAAAATGTGGTTGTGTTAGTAAGTAAATAACCATAGGAGGCTTATTGGCAATCCAATATTTACCTAAATACTAATCAAATAATGAGGCTTCTTGGTAATCCCTATTACTTGTTTTCTGTAATAAAATAAATTCTACCTCAAATTTGATTAAGAAAAACTTGGCAAGTAAAGCAAACTTAGAAATCCAAAAGACAATATTACCATTAAGCACAAAAACACTTAGATTCACAGTAGTAATCTCAAATCTTAGTACCATTCCATCATAGTATCTCCAAACCAATGAGTTACAATGAAGTTCGTCATCTTCTTTTATAACTCAAGGAGAGAGAATAGGGTTTGGACCTTGTCCATGAGAACAATAATGAGTGATGATCTAAATAGATGAGCAAAATACAAATCAAAGACTGAGGTCTTTGGTCCATGAGCAAGATCCAACCAAAATAGTCAAGAGAATGCCAAGTTGTTGCCTCTAGAAGGGCAAATCACCTAGACCATGTCAAAAGAATAGTAAAATAATGCCAAATACCATGTGCCTCCTCAAAACCATGAGCTAAAGCCATGAGCATAGCTAAAAACACATGTTGATACCATGTGTTATCCTCCCAAGGCAAATCGTTGGTCAAAATATCCTCCATGCACCAAGTCATTGAGCAAGCAGATCCATGTGAGAGGGGGTCGATCAATGTGGAGAAGTGTACATCAAGGGATGAGATCTAATCATTAAATGAGATCAAGGATAGATGATTCCAATAAGCCTCAACAGTCGTGTCAATGTGCCAAATCACCAAGTAGTGCCTCAACATGTGTTCCCAAGTTCCACATAAGCAAATTGACCTCAATAGTAGTAGCCTCTAGAACCTCATAAAAATTAGTAAAGGGAAACTCAATGTTAAAACATAACATAAAGTGCACTAAGATAGTATCTAGTAATAATATTTGCCTCAACTTAGGCAAATAAAATGAAAACCCATAGTAGTAACCTGAATAGTCTGTCAACCTGTTAAAACGTGCATGTAAAACCCCCTAATGGCTGAAAATCACTTAAGTACCAAGTCATTGGGCTATCTGAAGGCATAATTGGATAGAAGAGTCAAATGGGTGCCCAAAAATGACAAGTCATTGTGTAGCTGATAGCTAGATCAAATCCATGCACGATCATGAAATCTGGCAAGCTACTCAATGATATTATCTAAGTGACCCTTGTAGATCTGACTGAACTAGAGGAGCGTTATGGCATGCAACCCTGTAGGTTGATAATAGGGCCAAATGGGTGCCCAAATCCATCACTAGATTTGGCAAACACTAAGTGCACCAAATCTATGCACAATCATGAAAATCGAGATTGTGGAACACTATGCAATGTAGCCACTACCTTTTGTAGAAGTGATTGATTTGTGACAGTAGTGATCAATCCGATGGCAGATACCTCAATAAGTGGCTAAGTAGGGTATCCAAATATGTGCTCAGAATGCACGAATCCCATGTACAACAAAAAATATCATATCAGTCCCTCAATGAATGGGACTGGCCATCATATAAAACTAAACATCAGGCACTGAATCCAATAACTGTGAAGAACACATCATGATATCTCTGTAACGATGTAGTGATGATGTACTATACTCAAAAAACTGCCCCAAGTGGACCAGCGATAGTAATGTACATATGCAAAACCAATGTACATGGCAATTATAATACATTCCTCTGTTTATCATGAGTCATCATATAGCATAGTCATGAGAAACATGACAATATACCCCATAAGTATCTTCAATAAGTTCATTGGATTAATGATTTAGGAACATATCATTATCATGTTAACATCAAAGAGTTACAAAGGACTAGTTCTTCTTTAGGGTGGAGATGGATGAGCTATCAAGGTTAGAGCGTCAATAGGCTTTGGTTGACTGAATGACTCAAGATAAGGGAATCGAGGTTTCCTTTGTAGTTTGACCAACCATGCAAATAGTAGATAACAAAAAGTGGCTTATCAAAAGGGAGTTTGTTATGAGGTACCTTTCCCTTTCATCCCATTAGTAACATTTCCCTTTATTTCTTTTTCGTTTCACTTTTCTTGTTTGCACAGGATCAATGGTTTGAAGGATACTGGCCCTGGTTTTACATCTTTCGAATACCAGTGATGACATGGCGTTAGCTCCGTTACCAGCTAGCGTCCATAGCCCCGATAGAGTTGCCACAATAAAGCATTTTCATGCAAATAGGCATAGCCCTGTCGCTAGTCAAGCATCCATAGCCCCAACAGAAGTTACCTATTCCTCCAACTATCAACCATTTTATTTTGATAGCATAGGGAAATTTTTGGATCTTAAGAGAAGGCATTGCTCAATTTTAGACCTTCCTTACTGTTACCTGATTAAATGGCAGTCCAAGCCACCAACAAGCATATGCGGAGAAAGTGACCATTGTCACCTTAGTCACTTCTCTTGACTTCTTTGGAAGTCGAAACCTCCTAGGGGAGAGCCCTGTGGAACTCTGCAAAAGACACTTAGACACAAATATATCTTGCAACGTGTGAAGTTAGTGACCAGTGCCTAATGGAATCAATCAGAAAGTGGAGAAGCTATACTATGAATATGAATTGTGCAAGTGCATTTATAAATATGCTTCACATAACCAATTTTAGTCCTAGATAATGCATGTATCATATAACAAGAGACACACAAATATTATCCAAATTACGAGCATTCATACACCATGAACTATTAATGAACAATAGTATATCAAAGATAAAGTATGAACTTTATTATGTATCAATCATAAATCAGTATTTAGGCCAGCACTATGTATAACCCAACTATTAAAGAAAGTCTAAGACGAATATCTAGCAGCAAGCCAAAATTTTAAACCCGAGATTTTAGGACGCCTGAGATTTTAGGAAGGACCCGAAATTTTATGGTACGGAATTTTTGGTCCCGAAAATTTAGGGTGTCCCGAAATTTAAGGGCCCAAAGAATTTAGGGCGCGAAATTTAAGTGCCTGAAATTTTAGGGCGCGGAATTTTAGGACCCAAAAATTTCGAGATGCCCTAAATTGTCCAAAAATTTGATTTTTATGAAATTTTATTAATTTTAGGGTTTTTTAGATGTAAAATGCAGACCTAAAACCAACCTTAGACTAACCTAAGATGTAGTTTTTGGAGAAGAAAATGATGTGAAGACAAAGGAAAGTTAACCCTAGCACAAGCGCTACCCAACCTAAGGCATCTAGGGAGGATGGCTTACCTAGTGAGACAGAGATCCTAGGTCAGACAACTATCCTAGAAAACTAACAGAAAATCCTAGAGGACTCTCACAAGAAGACGTCCCTCTACTTTCTAAGGTGACAAGAAGGCTGGAAATGGCTTATTTTAGAAGAAAATCCAGCACTAGGGCTACCAGTTAGTCATGAACACGCATCATCTACCAACATTCAAACAAAGAGATACGAAACCAAACCTCCATGTGCTCTTGTTTAGCCAACAAATCCAAACATCACCTTGCAAAAGAATTTCACCAAACCAAGAAAAAGCTTGCATAACCCAAAAAAGTCTCCCTTCTCTCCAAAGAGCCCTAAGAAGGGTGGAACAAATGCATAATGTTGTTTTATCCCATGAGCCTTGTTTTTAAAATTAAAGTGAGGAGATCTATTTATATGATCTCACACTCACTTTTTACAAAACATTCAGGCCTACATGCCTTAAAACATGTCAATTTGAAATTATAAAATGTCAACTTAAAATTAAAACAAAATAATAATAAAATATGGCCTAACGTAGGCTCAAGGTAGGCTACCTGGGGTATGTGTACCCCTAGGTGTCAAAATACGATCAAATAAGCAAATCACTCCGAACGAAAGGCTGAAGTGAGCTGGAGGGAGGGCATTATACCCCATCTAACCCCTAGAATGTTCTAAAATCCCTCAACTCCCTCCTCAAAGCATCAAAAAGGCCTGGCATGGAGGATGGCTTTCTCTGAGGAGATAAGGCCAGGGAGAGTAGGTTCCCTCTGACTGAAGGGCCAGGAGGGTGTCCAAAGTGGCTGCGAAAAGAGACGGATGTCCCGTAGCTGAAGCAGAGGCCACCAAAGCACATAAACTGGATATGGATCCATGTGACCTAGTGGTCAACCCTTGGGAGCCCCGGACACCAACCCTAAGGTTAAGAACCCCAGCAAAGGGCGGTCAACAGTGCCATTAAGCCATAGTACTCTTAAGGGAAGAACCAAAGGGCCTAGCCATGACCACCATTGCTCAATAACACCACTCCTAGTCGAAAAAATTGGCTCTCTCTCCTAGGGTACACCTAAAGGTGCGTTGGATACAGGTGCAGCATAACACTTACTATGATAGTCAACCTCGGGGAGCATACCTGGGAACCTCCTACATTAGGATTTTCTACTTTTAGTTCTTCCTAACTATTGACAATTAGCCACGAAGACATAATGAAAGCGTCTTGTACTGATGATTCAATACAACACAGCAACCCAAGACACATAGGAGAGAGAACAATAAGCATGGATGGTGTGAAATCAAGGGGGGAGAGCAAGAGTAAATCAGGTCAACTTCAAACCATTGGGATGCAAATACAAAGTGAAGTGATATGGAGAATGTTAGAAATGAAATCGAAAAAGGGAGAATAGTCCTTGCAAAGCCAATAGTCATCTTGGTTTATGGTATGTAAGTAAATCAAAACCCCTTCACCCTCGTCAACCTATGATTGGTACAACTAGCTATACTCATTGAAACAATCAAATGCATCATACAATAGCAATGTAGTACATCATCAATAAATATATCAACATCATCTTACAAGATATAGCAGTAAGCATGGCATCATAGTAGCATCGTCTCATCACTCATACCATATGGAAGGTATATTATCAAGAGTTTTAAAAAGAGTACTTAGGTATATCAAAGGTACCTTGCACATTGATATTGTAGCTGAGAAGACTAATAACATCATGTTGAAAGGTTTTTCAGATGTAGACTGGGAAGGTGATATAGATGAAAGGAAATCAGCAACAAGTTATGTGTTTACCCTTTCCAGTGGCATAATTTCATGGGTCGGTAAAAAGCAACCTTCTGCGGTTCTTTCAACTATAGAAGAAGAATACAAAGAAATAGTTGGAGCAATATGGCTACGTAGAATTCTATGTGACTTTTAGCATCTGCAAATGTTGTTAGAGATAGAGGTATCTCAGGATGTCCTCCATGTGGTTCTGCCTAGTATGGATATACATTACAGTATAGGCAAGGTGTGGAGTGTGAGAGACACTCTGCCAAGAGTCATGGATTCAGGGATTGAAGCCATGTAGAAGTTTTGTGACTACTTCGAGTCGGATGTGAGTGCAATGGTGCACAGTTTATGATGGGTGAGATGCATGATGCATGAGAGATGCATGCGCATGTGCATGGTGGTTGCATGTGCATGATGAGTACGTGTGCGTGTGCATGTGCATGGAGGTTGCATGATGGATGTGCAAGAGATTTGCACATTACATCTGTATGCATGCAATTTACACTATTTTTTGGCACAGTTTTTAACACACTAAAGTGAATTATGCATGCAAGTCGAATTAGGGTTTGAAAACCCTAATCTCACTGGAGAATTAGAAAAAAGGAATTCAGGAGTCATTAGTCACTATTGCTTGTGTGATTGAGGTAATCAGAAAGAGAGGGCAAATCAATGCATGCAGTGGGGGCGCAATCTTGAGAGGAGAGGGCGCAACTACATAGAGAGAGAGCTTGGATCTGAGATAGATGAGACAAATCTTATCTGAGGCAGAGGGAGGTCACTGTAGAGACAAAGATTGGTTTTGAGTGAGGCTGATCCAGCTACAGAGCATAGTTAATTCCATAGTTTTAAAAATCAGAATCAGACTCAGAATCGGTCGAGGGTCAACTCCGAATCAAAATCGGAATCGGTAATGAATCGGTCATAAATCGGCCGATTTGAATTTAATGAATCAGTTTACTAAAAAATAAATAAAATATTTAAATTTTAAAGAAAAACATCATTTTCAAAATTTTAATCCATGATTCCAAAGTATTAGAGACAAAATATCCGAAGTCTACTCATGTATATACCTAAGTTACCGGAAACTTCTAGGAAGGGGAGGGGAAACTTCGTTCCTCGTTTCGGAAACTTAAACGAAGGGGATACGGCTTGGAAACGCCACTGAAACGTTTCCAAGTCGTATCAAAAAATTAGAAACGTTTCCATTTCATTTCCAGTCGTTTCCTGAAATGTTTCCAGAGTTTCCAACCGTTTCCTGAAACGTTTCCAAAGTTTCATGGTTTTCTGAAACGTTTCAGCTGCTACAGGGTAAGTTTTTTACTAGAAATATTTATTTTTTGACATGAAAATAAACAAATAAATAACCCCAAAGGCAAACTATAAAACCATAACCCTAAATTGAACCTCAAAACATAGACATAAAGTCTCAAAGCTTATAAATCAAGAGCAAAACCTTAATCCTAAATTGGTGAATGGTAATTTGACATCTTATATCTCACTGATTGTGTTTCATTGTAATTTTCCAAAATTGATAGAGGCATACCGTTGGTTCAAAAAACCATTGATCTGTGGACATTTTATTGTATCAAATGCTTGCCTACTATAGTGATAGTTTCACAACCTAGTGTAGAAGTACAATGACTTTTTTATTTTATTTTATTCTTTTCTTTTCAGTTTTTTTGCCGATTCCTCACAACTTCGTTTTAAATAAACCCCAATGACTTGCATAGTTGTGATAAATCAACTTGCATATCAAAATTGATACAATGGCAGCTTTAGCCATACAAAATAGCGTACTACATTTATGAAGGGTTACATAAACCAATACATATTTCCAATAATCTTCCAACAAACTTCAATTTTCTTCTTTTCCTTTTTGAATTAGTATGAACCCTTGACCTATGGCCTTATTTACTCCATTGCTAGTACACTCATATCCCTATCCTTCTGTTGTGGAGAGAATTATGATGATGCGTCCTTTAGCCAGTTCTCCATAAGATGTGCATGTGATATTTTAATCTTATTTCAAGCATTTTTATTAGTATAACTATAAACCATAAAACATAAACAACATATCCAAGGAAACTCATTGGTGTCTAGAGATAGTATTATTGCATAGAGTGCAATATTGCATGTCATCACACTCACACCTAAGTTGGACTAAAACATGAGCTCACTTATTTATACTTGTGTGCTTAATTAATCCCCTTAAAACATGGTTGATTATGTCAAATTTGAATATCCAAGTCGGTTGCAAATCATAGACAATCCTATGAATTTAGGCCCTTTAAGAGCCAGTCAGTTAGTCACTTTTGGAACCAATCGGTTGGTCAATTGACTCTCACTTGCCTAGTTGATTGTCAGTGGACCAACCTAAATACAACATAGTTGAGTCTGTCTTACATAAAAAAGTGTGTTTAATCACAAATTTTAACACTTTTCTAGAAGTGTAAACAACGTAGTATTTGTTAGATGGTAACATTTGGATACATCCATCAAGTAATTTTAGGGTTTGAAATCAATGTTTAGAAGTAGTTGACATGTTCTTGTTGAAATGCTTGCCAGTGGGTGACTTATCTATGGCACTTGAGATAGAAGAATATTGTTTAAGACAATATTTGAGTTTGCTGATTTTAACTGTTATAAATGAAACAACTGCCTTTAAATCTAATTGATGAATGGTAGTCTAAAGTATGTATGTCTCATGGCCTTTTTGATATATATATATAAGTCTGTTGTCGTTTCCTTGCCGTATCATATCCCACATTTTTCAAAATTTGTGGTATCAGTTTCCCTCCCTGTATCTGTATCCGTTTCAGTGCAACTTAGGTATATACCATATAAGTGTTAATATCTCAAAATGACACAAAGTGTAAAGTGCAATACATATCTAGGAGACTCGAACTAGAACGAAATACATAATCCATGAGGCCTATAGGCTCTAGGGTATATGGCCTGTAGAGTCCAAAAAATAACATGCTACATAGTCAACTACATAATAGTGACCACTGCACAGTCCACTATTCAAGTTCCACTGTCCATTTCCACAGTCCGTTCAATGATTAAACTTCATGGTTCAGTGTTCTGAGTTCATGCAGCCGTTGACTCTCCAAGGTTCTAGGCTTCCATGATGCCAAGTTCCAACAAGTTAACAACACAAAGAATTGAAGGTTGGGGGGTCAAGGGTAGTCACTAAAGAGGTCATAGGTTGGGTTAGGTAATTTAGGTTAGGAAAAAAAAATTAAAAAAACATTGATTTTTAAGTGCACCGGTCTATACAAAAATCGACCGATTTTTGTAATGAATCGGTCGAGCAAATCGGTTCGGTATCGAACCAGTCACCGATTCGATTTGCTCACCGGTTTGACTCGATCAACCCTTAAATCGGTGAATCGGCCGATTCCGAAACCGGTTTGACCGATTATTAAAACTATGGTTAATTCACCAACTAGAGTGAGGGGCATTTCCTAAGCAAAGGTGTGCATTGCCATTCACTGAGGAGGGTGAGTTCTAAGAGAGGGCTCATCCAGATCTGAGAGAGGGTAGAGTTAGAGGGGTGTGAGGCCATCATCAGAGAGCAATGATACAAAGAGGCGCTCAGTCAAGAGGCAAAGAGGCGCATCTGGGCAGAGGGCCGCATTCCTAGCTACACCAGCTATTCCCAACTATTCCCAATTATTCTAGCTATTCCAACAATTGAGCAAACTTGACATAAGTTTGCATTGGTATCTTTTAGATTGTATTGTAAATTGCTTATGATATAAAAGCCTCTATATCTTTCTCACTGGTTTTCCCTTCAGGGTTTTCCTAGGGTCTTTTGACCGAAAACACTGTGTCATTTATGTCTTATTGTTGTTATTAGAAGATGTACAGATATCATGTGTTGCTTATTATAGTTCATGGTTATATGCTTTTACATTATATGGGATTGAGATAATTATCAATATACTGTTGGGGATTAGAGAGATTTGTGACTGGGTTGAGATCTTAGATTTCCAGAGCAAGTGGAGACCTCTAGAAAATCTACAAATGCAGCCAACAACTTTACACAGTGACAACCAAAGTGCCATCAAAATGACAAAGAATCCAATTTATCATTCAAAAACCAAACATGTCAAAATTGAACATCACTTATTTTAGAGAACATGTGCAGAACAAAGAGATTGAACTTATTTATTTCAGGTCCTAAGATCAAGTGGAAAATATCTTCACTAAAGCACTCAACAAAGATAAATTTTAAAAAATTCAAGAGATGTTAGGAGTTGTGGAAAATGGCATAAACATTAAGAGGGCGTGTTAGATTTTATAATGTTAGTGTAATGTTACTTTATGTAATAAAGTAATAATGTCATAAAGTGAAATAAGTCATACGTAATAAATGACACTTATGTTTAATGCAATTATGAAGTAAGATGAAGTTAGGTAAATTAGGTAAGCAGTTCCTAAACAAGAAGAACAGAACTTGCTAAATATATATACAATACCACTTCATGTAACTTGTGAACATTATTTTCCGTGGGGGGCAGAGCAAGTGGTAAAGTTCAAATGTTGTAAACGGTTGTAAATGGAAGGTCTCATGTTCAAATCCCCCAAACTTACTCGTGCACCATGGTTCAGGCCATGTGGATGCACCTGGAGGTATAGCAGTAGCAGGATTGGATCCTTGGACCCCGTGTCACGCGAGTACCAGCCCCGTCCCGAGTTGCCGATTCCCCTAGTCAAAAAAAAAATTGTGAACATTATTGATAATACATCTCTCGCTCATTCTCTCTCTCTCTCTTCTCTCTTGTCTCTTGCATATTTCTCCATAGCATAGTTTAACACATAATTTGTCTGTATCGTACCACTGAACCAAGACCAAGATGGCAGTGGATCATCATGTATCATGAAGAGTAAAACTGCCAACCTTTGCATGTCATCATCTATCATGTAGTAGTTGCGACTTCTTAGTGCTCAGTCATAGACTCTTATCTCTTCTTAGCCACTTTTATTCTCCTTATATTGCTCTCACCACTTCTTTGAGTTCCTTTGGCCCTCCCAATATGTTTTCTTTTCCTCTTATAAGATTTTATTTGGAGATGCTTTAGTGCTCCCAATGCTCACTTTATCTTACATTTGTAGTTTTTACAGTCCCAATGCCCAAGTTTGGTCAAATGTGGGCATTGATATTTAAATTTAAAATTAAATGTCCAAGAAATATTTTTTAAAGGGAGCACTTTCCCTGCTTTGTCTTTCTCTGGTTACATTTCCCTCCTACTACACCCATACAAAGATAGCTGTAACATATATACTGAAGTACTAGCAAACAATGTTGATGCATAATTAATGCAAAATATTCGACTCCTCGTTAACAAGTGTTCCCTACTGGGGATTTACAACAAGACAGAAAAGGCAACCTTAGAAAAAGTTATACAAGGCTATATCCTCAAACAAACTGTGATTCAGCAGTCACAACATCAGCCCCAATAAATTAGTGATATATGCATAGCATGGACTTTATGAAATATGAATTCACATCCATAATTTTAATGCTACCTGAAATCAAAGATCACATTTGCCAGAAGAAAAAAAGACGAGGGTTTTTCTCAAGGAAAAAACCTTAAATATGTCTAAACTATTGACATTGATACCACCTTCATATTAATTTGTGCTCTGCCCAAAATCCTGTAAAATGGTAAATATATAGCATATAATAATATCTATCTACTGTCTATCTATGGATGCATACAGGCTCACATAGATTGCATCTAAGCATTAGGATAGTATATTCATGTTAGAACATTGAACCATTCTGCAGACAGTACGACGAATTCTTGATGAAAAACATTGCATAACCATAAATTACGTGATCTTACTGGTTCAAGATCCACTGGAAGCTGATTTTTCAGGAACTGAGCAACCTGCAAATGTGAAGGTTCATTATGTTTGCATCATTAGTTCTGATAAACAGTGAGATTAAACTCAAATCTAAGGCAAGGTTCAAAATAATGAGAAAACACTAGGTATGAAAGTGAAATATCTAAAACACAATCCTAGAATAGCTAGCTAGTTGATAGGTTGTCAAAACATGGTGAAGCATGATGAACAATTACTTTCAGAAGTTGTTGCTATCCTTCAGCATTATTCATCTGATAAGGCCTACATCGGTGACCATGTAAATTGCCTAGTGAAATATCAAAGTATGAGCCAAGACATGAGCCAAAGATTACCCAAGCAAGATTACAAAGATCAGAACACATCATTGTCTCCATTCCCAAGTGTTGCACCTTTATAACAATCCGTGTGTCATCTTTCAACAAACCACCATGAACCTACAAATGAATGATTAAACTTATAAGCAATTATCAATTTTATATCAAAAATAATTGATATAGGTTATAAGAATAATAATCACATTTCCAAATAACAATGGCAAGTTATTAAACATTACTTGTGCAATTGATGCCGCTGCAATTGCCGTTTTCTCCACATGAGAAAATACTACACCCAAAGGGACAAGACCATACTTATCCTTAGGAAATGAAGGCCCCTGAGGAGATCTCAGTAATTGCTGTCTAATACTGTACTCCACCTCTGAGAAAGGTCGTGGAGGTGTGCTATCCAAGTGACTGGAAAGGTGCTTTGTCCAAGCTTCTGGAACAAAATCCTGAACAAATCAGCATTAGCAAAGTTCACATGCGATTGTGAATCTATTATATGTGATAAAATTCTACTCAGTCTACTTGGCACAAACACTTTCTCAACAAGATTTAGCATAGTAAATTATTAATAGGACTTGGCAAGAGGTTTGCAACCAAATGGATTTGCCTAATGATTCTATGACATCCAAGCAAATCTGATTTGCAGAACATCTTTGTTTCATACTCCTTCAAGTACAACTATCACTGATTATTCTTGCACAAACAGTAGGTGCAATCCCAAGGGTAACTCAAGAGGATTTTCATTGTCACCTCAACAATGCCTCTTCTCACTTAAGGCCAACTCTCCTCCAACACAAGGCGGGTATCCTTAGGCTTATGATTACTAAAGCTTAGGTAAATGAAGTTTGGGCCAAGTGAAGAGTTGCTTCAGTAAAACAGATTTTAAATGAGTTTATTAGGTTTATTTTAAAGGTGGTTGATGGGACCAGACTAGTGCCAAAAGTTCCAAATGGCATATGGACTTACAAAGCAACAAAGGTGTTATGATATTAAAAAAACATAACTCATAAATATATACCTAAACTAAAGAACTTAGGATATCAATATAATTATTAAAAGGTGCACCATATAGAGACAAAGATTTATGTAAAAGCTCACCTTGAGATCTATAAAATGCCAAGGCCACTCATCCTTGCAACTCATATCATTCATCCATATTTTATTCATTATTTAACATATTATTTGTCCTTTATGGATTCTAATTATCTGTAGTTATGTTGGATATTCCACAGTAAATGAACTATTTTCATTTCAATTGGTATCAACCTCTGTTCTGAGCCGACCCTTGGCCACACTTTCAGACCTTACTGACCTAGCCAGCTCTCCTCCAGCACAAGAGGGCTATCCCTAGGGTTAAGGTTACTAAAGCTTACATAAATGAAAGTTTGGGTGAAGTGAAGAGTTGCTTTAGTAAAACAGATTTCAAATGAGTTTATTAGGTTTATTCTAAATGTGGTTGATGGGAAAGACCAGTGCCAAAAGTTCTATAGGCGATATGGAGTCATGAAGCAAAAAAGCTGTTATGTATATACATATAAACGCAACACGTAAATATATACCTAAACTATAGAACATAGGATATTAATATAATTATTAAAAGGTGCATCACATAAAGACAAAGCTTTACATGATAGGTCACCTTGATGTCTATAAAATTACAAGGCCACTCATCATTGTCACTCTTATTAGTCATTCATATTTTATTCATCATTCATATATTTTCTCCTTTATGGATTTTAATTATCTGTCCTATGAGAATCACAAAATTCATATATAACCATGCTTTTGTTGTTATCCTTATTACCCTTCAGTTTGCATGAGTGTTAATGCAGGGATTGAAGATGATAGTGAACCAAAGATATGTACTTGCGAGACTTCAAGAAAAAAATTGAAGTCTCGTCGTCATCAATGTATCTATTTGTCCATGGTCATGTTGTAAAATATTGTAAAAAGTAAAATAGCACTTGTAAGTGTTTTTAAAATGCTAGTATCTAATCTATGATAAGCCCTCCTATGACAGTTGTACTAGGTGTTATGCCTCAAAGTGTCTGAAGCGATCCTTCCAGATGTACCAGAGTGAAGGGTTTCTTTTTCTTTTGTAAAGGCCATATTTTGGGGGTTGTATTGTGTAGAGTGTTGATTTTAGGGCTAAATACCCCCGGTTAGGTCATGGCAGCTCCCCTTGGTTTCCACCTCAAGGAGGTGCTGACCTTGTGGCTTTGTTGACTATCCTTTGGGTGGGTGTCCAGTGCCCTTGACGCAAATCATTGGGACACATGGTTACACTCATATTTTGCTTTGTAGAGGTCATTGCATGTGTAAGGGTTGTCATACTCATTTTAGCACACCTCATTTTTCCCACTTGGACCCACTATTTTGATGCAAAGCCCCTCCTCCTGGTCTATAGACCCATAAATGTCATTCCTTAAAGACGAAGCCTACATTGTTAAAAAAGGAGGGCATCAAGTAAAAAGCATATGTTGAGGTTAGTTGGGGCATGGCGTCCTCCTTTTGGCTCACTTGGCACTTGGTTGAGCCTAATTGCACATTTTTATTGTTATTTTATGTCATTATGTGGTTTGGTCCCCAATTGTGGGTGCACTGACCTAAAAATTTAGAATGTATCATTAACTTTGTAGGCTTGAATTTGTAAAAGGATGGTTGTCGCCTTTCATGCACCTAAGGGGTTAGTTGTGGCAAAAGTCTTCAAACCACTAAGTGCGTCCTTGGGGACAAGTCTTGAGTCAAGTACTATCACTTGATCTTGACTCCTCCGTTTAGGCAAACTCCTAACAAAGCCAAGGGGGGTCAACCCTAATTAGTTGCTAAGGATGATTAAGTTTTAGTGGTGGTTTATGGACCAATTATTTTAGGAGTTTTTTATGAAAATAAATACTGAAAACAAGATATTTGCAAAAATGAATATGAGCACGACGACATATAAATTATAATTAATCACAACATGAATAAACTTGAGCCAAATGATTGTACGATACAAGGAAAATAGACCAGTGTTGAAAATGGAGTCACAAGATTGTAGTGTTGAAGGTGCGTTGCAACTGTTCTTTGTCAGTTTTAATTTAATGATGAGATGAGTAGATTAAACAAGGGGGAAGGGGACTCCAAATATACCTGACGATATGAGGAGTATGTCCAAAACCTTTATCCGATGTGGTCCCACGCAAAGAATATGTGGGTCGGATCGGAGTCTCTGGGAGGTGTTCAACACTACACCAACGAGGGTGTAGCCTAACGGTATCCCGAGGTCACTATCCAGTGGTTCCCGCTTCCTCTGTGAACTTTCCTCACAATGGATTAAATCGAGGCGTTGGATTTTTGCCTTGGGAGCTTAATTTGAAAGTGAGACTAATTTAAACTAGTCACCCACGTTGCTTTTGATGCATCCAACTGGTTGGTCAAACCGCAGCAATGAAGAGCATACACAACGGAGCCTTGGTAAAGTTTTAAGAATTTTATTACAAAGTTGTTTGATTAGAAAGATAAAACCCAAGAATCTCTTTCCAGATTTAGTACTCGAGCAAGCCCTTGTCCATGAACCGTACTCGAGAAAGCAAGGAGGTTTATTTTAACATAAAAATGAAAACTGAAAAATGGAAATTGTCTCATTACTACACTACCGCAGTAGTGGGTTAGTATTCGTTTCACTTTGAATCAAATAAAGATATATCGAAAAATCATTGATCAAAGTATACAGATCTACAAGAAATAAGCTAAACTAAACAAAACTGAAAAAAAGCATGAAAAGTGACACCGACACAACTTCCCCTTGGAGGGATGGGGAGTGGGCTTTGAAGAGCCTACTCGGAAACTTTATTATGCGGTTACAAGCGTGAAGAGAAATGTGCTTTGATCCTTGTTATGTGGGATTCAAAGACTTACAAAAAAGTCAAGAATTTTGACTATAAGCAAAAAGGGGGTCTTGGAAGCCTTGAATGGTTCAAATCTTTGAAAATTGGCCAACAACTCCTTCTCTTTTATTGCCAAACCTGCAAAAACAACGAGCTATCAAATCCTAAAGATGCTCAAAAACATTTTAAGAGTGTCTTTGAACATTACAAAAAAAATTCTAAAAAAAATCCCGAGTTAAAATTTTGATAAAAAATGCAAAAATAACCAAGGAAAGCTTGCAAGCTTTCCTTGGGATCTTGGCTTGTTTTTGGGGCAGCCAATGTGATGTTCACTTAGATGCCAAATTTAACTTTGATATTCAAAGGAAACTACATTTGAGAGCAAGCTTTAGATCTACTATTAAAAACTTGCAGCAAAGAGACTTCCTATGCCTAGATCTATTCTTGAAATGTGACAAGACTTGAGAACTTTTAGATTTAAGCAAAAAAACGCTTATGAACTAGATCTAAACAATACATTAGCTTTTTTGAAATGGTAGATCTAATCGATAAGAGAGTAACCAAGTAACCGAAAGATTGATTTTTAAATTTGAAGTTGAAGAAGGTGAAAGAAAGCCCCCTCTTTGAAATGGGTAATTGATGATGCTTGCAGATTTGCAATGGACTAAGTTTCTCTCAGTAAGATGGAGAGTAAAGAAAGCAATCAAGAATTTTTGAGGGTTTTAATTATTGTTTTGATTATTCGTCGGGTGGATTGGAAATTAAAACAAAAGAAACACTAACAAAAATACCTGGAATTATTGTAGATGCCAAGTGCAATGACACTTTACCTCGGTTTGACGCAATTCCAGGCGAATTTGATAAAGTTCTAAACCAAAACGATTTTCCCAGGTTGAGCTAGTGTGCCCCTCTTCCTGCAAGAGCAGCATACGTCAAGTTAGAATTGATCCACAGAAAAAGAACTACAAATGCAAGATGAATCAAGTTGCATAACCGATGATCAAAGACACATTAGAAAAACTCCCTGATTGCATGTTGTAATGTCCTCTTCTACTTAAACATTGAGGACCAGCCCGCTAACCTATATGATTCCCATAGGTTCGAGCGGGCACTGACAGTCAGGGAATCAGCTGCAGACTAATGCCATATAAAGAAGATCTAGGGCATCAATATTATATCATCATTGGGTAGATGGGGGCCACTAGAGCCAAAGGCCACCTGCATGCATGAGATCTGAGCATTATTTCATGATGCATGCACCCGATTGAGTCTCCATGCACCTGCATGCAAGTCAACTGCAAATTAGAATTTAAAGTGACCTAATTAGGTCAAAGTTAGGTTATTCGTAGTTGGAGGTTATAAAAGAGAGGTAAAATGAAAGGAAAAACACACTTATATGATTATTGATTTGAGGATTCGAATTGGAGAGCTCGACGAGCTAAGTTGGGGTTGAGTGCATGCTCAGTTAACTCATGTATTTCGGCAGCGAAATCTATCTGTCCTAGTTCATCATCAGGTTGGATCATCCAGATTCAGCACTACTTCATCATCAGTTTATATTCAGTAGTTACTTCGTGAGATTGATTATTCATCCAGTTGGGGGGTTCCACCATCATACCGCGGTACCGTGGTCAAAGACATATCTATTCGTTTTCTTCTCTACATAGGGCATAACTTTTGCATGCTGCTTCTATTCATCTCAGAACACCCTCATTACCCTTCCCCTGGAAGAAGGGCCTCTCAGCTTGATTATCGAGCAAGTTATCAACAGTGCTCCCTTTCTGGAATGTGTTTTTCTGCATGGGCAAATTGAGTTGAGGACACTCACATTTTGGGCTATTGAGCCACCGTTTCTTCTGCATGTTGCTTCCATCACTGCAAGAGGGGTACTATAACCCTATTGCACATCATCCGGGTCTTCAACAGCGGCTTATTTATTATTGAGGAGCATCTACAGCTTTGGAGAAGGGCGCATTCACCTGGGGAGGACGATTTGGCTTATCTCCCTATTTCTCCGTCGAAATCCTTGCATGCATGGACCATCCTCTTCATCATCAGCAGATATATATATACCGGTATGTGCATGCATTAGATTCTCCTATTTTCTAGCATTTCAGTATTATCTAGGGCACAATCTGCATGCAACTGCATGCATGCAAAGATCAGGGTTTGCTTTCCTGTTTTATTGAGGCATAAGCCTACTAGCCATCTACAGTACATACAGTAAAGGAAAAATATCAATTTGGGATATTACACATGCATTTTCGGATGGAGAGAGTTGGATCTCTCACAATAACGCCCCAAAAGAAAACGCCTTCCTAAAGACAACACGGCCCTCACAAAAAAAAATGGAACAAGCATAAATTAACTGGAACACCTCCGGAAATAATTTTGCAATCAAGCACAAGAACAATCTATGACAAAGAAGACACAGGATTTCTCTGAAAATATTTTCACTATTCCAATAGCCAAGAGCCAAACTTCCCGATGGGATACAATGAGGGGATCACAAGTCTTAAATAGAACGAGAGTGTGTCCACATTCTAACCAACATCAATCCAACAGTTGAGATTAAAACATCATCAACGGTGGAGATCTTTTAATTTTACATTACATGGACCAGCTTAGACAAATACATTTAAGGGGGGCAAATTACCTCATAAAGCCCATTTTTACAACATGATAAATAATTATTTTTGCAAGTTTGACACTTAGGGGGCATG
Source organism: Pseudotsuga menziesii (assembly GCA_001517045.1). Taxonomy (NCBI): domain Eukaryota; kingdom Viridiplantae; phylum Streptophyta; class Pinopsida; order Pinales; family Pinaceae; genus Pseudotsuga; species Pseudotsuga menziesii. Next base: position 21,715 of record LPNX010401027.1, read on the forward strand.
GGGGGGTCATTAGGGGGTCCCCCCATACATATTTCTAAAGATACAACTTGATTTACACACTTTTATTTTGGCCAATTTGTCCAATTTCAACCTATAGGGGACATCCTCCCTAAGAGAGCCAAAAAATATAATCTAGAACGTCAAACTAACTGAAACTAATGCAAATATGTTCGAAGAGCCATAATAAATCATCCAAGGAAACTCCCTTGCCATTTCCTTGACCACACAAGCCAAATCAATTTCTTCAGTGATTTCCTAGTTCATTTTTTAGTGGTACATCCTCTGAAAATAATAATAATTATCATAACTTCATTCAGGCCAAGAATTGGGGCAAACTGACTGCACGAGAGTGTTTAGAGACATAGTAGAACGGTACAGGTGACTACTTATACCACCAAGAGCACTGTGGCGCCCTCGGAGAACCATAATAACTGCAATCTGTAATAAAAAATATGAACTGACCAATAATAAAGTGATAATAATTACTAATCATGAAATCTGGGGCCAAACGGTGAAAACTAAAACCGCAGTATTGGTCCTGAGAATGTCTGGAGCAAATATAAACACTGTCAAATTTTTAGCCCCTGCCTTGGGAACCATGTTTGACTTGGTCAACTGGGTTTACCAGGTCAAAATACCCAAACTGAAAGTGAGATACTGAACTCAGCTGAAACTGCATGCATCCAAGATAAGAACTGCTCCAAGATGTATATTAAAACCCAACTTAAATTATGTCATTCAGAATCATGGTGACAATAATAAATAATAATAACAATCAATAAGATATACTTGTGCCTTTGAGTAATCATTGAATCCTCTGGAAGTCTCTTGTATATGCCATGCTTACAAAGTTTAAACAATTTGCTAGTGTTGGGTGAAGGTGGAAAACAAGACTAAGGTAAAAGGGAAATGACTTATAGTTGAATTTTACCATATGATCTCTCTGAATGATGACAAGTACACACAACCACAATGACATATGCACGAAAGATAAACAATATGGAATGGTGGTGTCTCACAAGTGGATGAGTTTATCTTAAAAGAGTCCATTCAACTTTAACAACATGTCTACAGCTCACATCCAAGCTAACAATCAAGCTCCATGAGGATCTTTTATAGGACCCTTGTGTTGAGTACACAAGAAACTGTAGTGAAGAGATCCTAGGGGACATTAGAATTAGTTGTCCTTTACTTCATCTCACATCAAAACTCGCAAGCTACATGAGGCATTTATCATTACATTTTAATAAGATGGGCAACAGTCTTTAGATTTTGCATTTATTTATCCACTGTTTTATTTGGGCCTTTCACAATTTCATTTCATAGCCCTTTTTGACTTGTGTTTAAAGACAGTTTGCAACTTTATTTGAGGGCTTGCATTTCTCAGTATATAGCATATAACACATAATGCATGTAATGATGGTAGACATATTGTTTCAAGTTTTAGCTAACACTCTTCGAGCAACTAGGGGGGAATATCCACAGTCAAGAACAAACATCGGGGGCAACCGACCAGAGAGGTCAAGGCTTCAAAACCCAACTCGCCTAAGCTCAAGAACCAACACCAACGAGTTCTCCTAGCCCAAAAAGGATCAAGGCTTTGACAAGTTTTGTTGCACAACTCGGAGTCAAGACACAAAACAACATGGGATCCATCATGCATAGGGGTCAAAGTGGGGAAGATGATCTTCAATCTCATATGTCTGAGTCAATCATAGGTTATGGGAGGAAACTCAATTATGGATAAACCGGATGGGTGGCGACAAGTGATACATGGAACCAGCAAAGCACTAAGGCTTAAAAGTTGTGTAAAGCATAGCATAAGCAATAGTATTCTACATCATATTCTTTAATCATTCTCAACACAAGTTTAAGCATCAATATACATATAATATAGGCATAGGCCACCATAATCATCATAGCACAACAAGTCCAAGGTGTTAGTATAAATCAGAGAGCAAAATCCTACCAAAGAGCCATATACCTAATCTCACCATATACCTGTCTCTATCTGATATGCCCATCTGTAAACTGTGTACCATATATGTTGCTCTGCTCGAATGAACTAGGTCACCACTGAAGTCATCTCAAAGGACAAGGAGATCTCAGTCCTGGCAAGGAAATACTCTGTATCTGTTGCTAAAAAAAGGCTTTGAATGGCTGATGTTGTAATAATGATCCATGTTGTATCCCCATCAATAAGTCTGATTTAGAGGAAAAGAGAAAATCTACATGTTGCATCATGGTAGCTCAGCTACAATATATATGTGATAACAGATACTATTGCCAGAGTTTTGTTGCAAAAGAACAAAGAGGACCAAGAACAACCTATTGCCTTTATGAATAGATCCTTACAAAATTCTGAGATAAAATACACTACAATGAAAAAGCAAGCTTATGCCCTTGTTAAGTCTTTAAAACACTTCAGAACGTATATTGGATACTCCAAGGTAATTGGTTATGTCCCTCACTCAACAGTGAAGGATATCTTATCTCAACAGGATTGCCTTGGTATAAGAGGAAAGTGGGTATCAAAGATCCAAGAATATGACTTAAAAATTAAACCCACTAAATTAATCAAAGGTCAAGTATTCGCTAAGATGATGACAGAAGGCAACGAGCAAGCTTTAGGTATGGTTTGTCATAATAGTCCATCAGCATCAGCTGTTTCCACAGGGATTCAACGTCTTCAACAATAACAATGGTATTCAGACATTATATTCTACCTCCTCAACCTGACTTGTCCAGATCATCTAGTTGGCCACAAGAGAAGGTCATTAAGATTGCAAGCCACCAAGTGTTGCCTTACACAAGAAGGATTGGGTTGGAAAAACCTAGATGGTCTCTTACTTAGGTGTGTTGATGATGAAGAGTCTGGAAGACTTTTAGAAGAATTTCATTCGGGATTTTGTGGTGGCCATTTTGCAGCTAAAACCACAGCCCACGAGATTCTTAGAGTGGGATACTATTGGCCCACCCTATTCACAGGTGTGCACAAGGCTATTAGAAATTCCCTGAAATGACAACTTTTCACAGGGAAATAGAAACTTGCGGCACTACCCTTAAAACCAGTAGTGGTCCAAGCCCCTTTCCAACAATGAGGTCTTGACTTCATTAGTAAATTTAAAGATAAGTCAAGTAATGGTTACACTTGGATTTTGACAGCAATGGATTATTTTACCAAATGGGTAGAGGTCATACCCGCCAAAGCAGCAACGGAGAAGGTAGTTATGGATTTTCCTTGAGGACAAGATCATCACTAGATTCGGAGTTCCCGCTAAGATAATCACAGATAATGCCAAAGCTTTCAGTTCAGTAGCAATGTCTTCATTTCGTTTTAAGTATGGCATCATCCTATCTCATTCCTCAAATTACTATCCTCAAGGAAATGGTCTTGTTGAGTCAAGCAACAAGAACTTAATGGATTTTCCTTGAGGACAAGATCATCACTAGATTCGGAGTTCCCGCTAAGATAATCACAGATAATGCCAAAGCTTTCAGTTCAATAGCAATGTCTTCATTTTGTTTTAAGTATGGCATCATTCTATCTCATTCCTCAAATTACTATCCTCAGGGAAATGGTCTTGTTGAGTCAAGCAACAAGAACTTAATGACCATCATTAAAAAGATTATTGGTGATAACAAAAAGTCTTGGGATAGTAAGATTAAGTTTGCACTCTTAGCTAATAGGATCACTAAGAAAAGTGCAACACGGAAGTCTCATTTTGAGTTAGTCTATGGCATGGATGTACTTTACCAACTCATCTCCAGTTACAAGTGTATCAAGCTCTTCAAGAAAAAGGTTCAGATAAAGACGACTTTCAGAGCAGAATTAGCGAATTGATAGAGTTGGATGAAGTCAAAAGAAGGGTTGTTGATCAGAGTATCAAAAGTCAGGACAAGGTCAAAAGAAATTTTGGCAAGTCATCCAAACCGAGAGTTTTTTAGAAAGGCGATACAGTGTTAATTTGGGACAAACAAAGAGAAAATCCTAGCAAACACAGAAAGTTTGACAACCTATGGACAGATCCTTAGATCATCCATGACATGGCTGGCACCAATTCATTTTATCTCAAAGATTTGGATGGAGAAAGGCAGAATCTGCCAGTAAATGGGCAGATTCTGAAATTATTTTCCAACGATAACATTTGATGCCCATGGGGGCGTCTTTGTATCATGGCTTTCTAACCTTTCCTTGCATTTTACTTCTTAGTTTAGTTTATTTTCTGTATATTAGTTTTGTACATTATTTTTTGTATACTAGTTTCATTTGTTGTATATATTGATGTATCATATATTGCAACTTATTGTTTCATTTGGATATTTATATACATGTGATTGACTTATCTCAGTTTTGTGCAGAAACCAAATATTCTAGGTTTCTCGTATGATCGATTTCCACGAAGTTCATATCAATCACACGTCCCACAGTTGGAGTCAAATGTTACCGACTAGGTTGCATCTTGTTGGACTTTCAAGTGAGCTGCGAAAGGTCAACAAATGCTTGTTCAAGCTCAGAGCTCAAAAGTCCATTAGGCCTTCTTGGCCCTTTTTTGTTGTACCACATGTTCATACCCCCTTGGGGAAATTGTAATAAATGTGTTAGTATGAGAGTTGTATGTAAAAGACTAGGCTTCCTAGACTTAGATATCAATCTAACTAGCCCAGAGTGTGTTTTCCCTTGATAATTATTGGTTGTTGAACAAACAAGTAATAATTTTCAAGTTTTTCACTCATAACTCCAAAGTTGGGGTAGTCATCTTGGTGGTTAGGCCTTAGGAGGTTATTAGAGTCTAAGTTTCAATGTATATGAGCATGCTAGTCATCAATATTGAGTTGTATGGACATGTGCTAGGTCCTCCTAGGTTTTTGTTCAATTCTGAAAAGAAAAAAAAATTCGCTTTTTTAGGCCATTGTTTAATGGTTTAATTAAAAAAATTGTAAATGGCATAAAACCTTGATCCGAAGGAGGAATTTGGCGTGTGGATGCTAGTTTTCGCACTCGGCTCTTTACCCCAAGACCCACTTTTCATACCCTCTGAGTGATCAAAAAGTCACTTAAGGTCATTTTTCGTTAACGAAGCATCAAAATGAAATTTAATGCTAATAATGCGACATTTTGACAAAATGACAAAGTTAAAAAAGTCAAAAAATGACATGGGGTGACATGGCATTTTTTGCCCCCCATGATGGCAACCTCATCCAAGTTGAAGACGTCACATTTAAGTGAGTTTTGGAATACCAAGCGAATAGCTCACAAGTCAAATATTCGCCCTCATCTCACAACATGTGGCCCACACGAAGGTATTGGCGTTGGGGTGGTAGCTTTGGTGAGTTGTTTAATGAGGAGGTGGCAAGTAGGTGGAATGAGGCTGCCTACCTCATGAGAGGTGGCACCTCCTCCACAAAGTTTATCTCATGAACTAGAGATCTACTCCAAGTGTGAGATGCGCCCACCCTCCTTTGGGTTTTTCTATTTAAGCAGGGCATTTTGCCATTGTATATAAGAAGGATTGAAGCTCTGTCATTTTGTTATTGTAATCGTGTTTATCTTTTAATGAATAAGAGCTTTGGAGGCTACATGGGTGTATCATCTTGGTTGTTTGGATGTTATTTGTCTTAGTGCTTCACTGAGGTAATTGTAGCTTAGTTAAATTTGTACATTTTTTGCTTGTCTATTCACTGCCTTAATAGTGATTGTTTCTAATCCATAGGAATGAAGAGTTAAATGAATACTTTCTAGCTCTTTCATTTATGTGTTTATGCTTGAATACTAATGGATTTTTCATGTTGAGTGTGTTTACTTGCATAATCTCCTGATCTTGAGTGTAGGCCTTACAAATTTGACAAGCTTCTTTGTGGAAAGTTTATGCTAAGGTTTCAGGTGTTTCATTCTAGGAAGAAGGAGATTCTAGTTTGACTTCTTATTCATTCTTGATATCTAAAAAGAAAGACAAAATCCCTCTTTGATCCACTCATAACAGCTTCTTAGTTCAGGATTCAAGAAGTCTAGGTTACTTCACCTTCTCTCGAACCCTTCTTTCTACTTCTTCTAGTTACCATCACTTGTGAATGTAGATCTAGTTTTGCTAAAAAGAACAAATCATTTCTTAGATCTTATCTTCAAGTTGAAAAGTTTTAGATCTCAAGATTGCTCAAGTTTTCATCTGTGTCAAGTAGATCTAGCTTAAAAAAATTTCAATTTTTTGCAATCATCTTAAAGATAGGTCTTAATTTTGCATGAAAGGAGCATTTTCTTTAAGATCATTAAGGTTTACATCAAGTATCTAGTGCATCATATTGGCTTCCCAAAAGCAATCCAAGATCCCTGCTTTCCTTGGTTATTTTTCTCAACACTTAACTTAGAATTTTTTTTAGGAATTTTTTGAAGGTCGTTCAAGGACACTCTTAAAGTGTCTTTGAGCGTCTTCTGCATTTGGTAGCTTACTAATTTTTGCAGGTTTAACAAAAAAGAGGACAAGGTGCTGGCAAAATTTCAAGAAGTTGAACAAATAGAAGACCCGACGAAGCTCCCTTCTTCACAAAAAAATATTTAATCAAAAGTGTAAGCCTTTGGATCAAAATTATATAGATCCAAAGAGCACTTCTTCCAGATTGTAAAATTTTAATAAATATTTGAGTAGGATCCTAAGAGCCCACTCTTCATCCCCCTGGGGGGATCTGCGTCGATCACTTTTTGCGATTTTTGAGTTTTAGTTAGTTTAATTTTCATTTCCAGTTTATTTGTTTATTTTATCAAAGGAAAAGAAATATTTACCCCACGCTCTCTTGAGTATCCCGAAAGGGGGAAAGAGATTCGTGGTAGGACTAATTAGAAAGCTTTTTTTCTTTTGTCATTTCCTTAAGCTTTAAAATTAACTCAGTGTGCTCTCCCGAGTATCCCGAAAGGGGGTGTTGTCCGCCAATTGCACACCAGCAGCAGAAATCTTCCGAAAGCTGTCTCCTCACTTAAGAAAGTGGGAGAGGTGTGACCTTGGGGGCAAGCACAGAGCCAGGTATTGTCACCTACTCCTAGCTCCTCCGTTTAGGCTAACTCCTAACAAAGCCAAGGGGGGTAGTCCCTACAAAAAAAGTTTATACGGCTCTTAAGTTGTTAAAGTGTTTTTAAAAGGTTGTGAATGCAGATGGGTGTTGTTTACAAGTTATGGTGATTAAATGTGTTTGTTTATTATGAACTTGACGCATAAGATAAAGCAATCCACATTGCTACCAAGAAAATTAAAAGATGAGCAATAATTCAAGACTTTATAAAAATGCATTCACAGATATAAATTAAAATGTTCTAAAGACGGATGATCCAGATACAACAATTATGCATAAAATAATAGACCAGTGCCTTATGGAGTCAGAGTACTGCAATGCATAAAGAAATTAACAGCAAGTCTTGAAATAAAGCTAGTGAACTAAGTAACAAGACACTTCCAAATAGGGCCCGTGTCCCGTATTCCACATGTCGGACACGACACTTGCCCTAATACGTGTCCAACACCATAATTTTCGTGTCCCAAAATCTGGACACTTTCCAACACGTGTCGGACACTTGCCAGGAACGTGTCTTGATTTCTAGACATGTGTCCTGTCAAAAAGGGTATAAAGGAAGAGGAAGATAGAGGAAAGAGCTATGACAGTAATGTTAATTTTGACATGGAGGAGCAGGAAGACGATTGACAATGGCTAGTACCATTGATGAGCTATTATATTCTTACCTGTGGCTATTTATTATTTTCATTTTGTATCTAGTAGGACAGTAAATACTAGACTTAGTACTAAGTAGTATCTACTCTATTTTGTATTTGTCGGTGGCATTCTCTCGAAATACATTTTGATTTTTGTGGTTTATTGAGAAATATCAAATATGCAATTTATGGTTCAAAGTTCATGATTCATTGATAATTTTATTATTGATTCATCATTATCAAATTTCAATTGAATGATATTATGATTGATGTACATTGTATATACTTCTAGTTTTTTAAAAATGTAGATCTTTATGTATTTTTTTAATATATATATAAAACATGTCCCCCGTGTCCTATTTCTGGGGTTGTCGTGTCTCGTGTCGAATACTCGTATTTTCGTGTCCTCCATGTCCCGTGTCCTCGTGTCATGTGACTTAGCTAGTGAATATTAAGTTGTGCAAGTGCTCTTGGTATATTTTAAATGTTTTTAAGTGGTCTTGCTTATGGTGACAACAAAGGTTTGTCAAGAGCCGGAAGAATGTTCCAAGTTTAATCTGTTGAAGACATGACGGCCCGCCCAGTATCCCAAGCTGGTATCACAAAAATTGACTAGCTAGATGAAAAGCTTAGACAGCGGGCAGTTTCGGCGTCTCTACTAAGAAGAACTTAGGAAATTCTCTACAACGTCGGTGGGTTCGTTATGGGGTTTAAATTTTATTGTGTTTCTTTTGCAGTATTAAAAATCCAATGCCGTTTCTGGGTACTCCGATTTTGAAGTCGGTCAGAGCATACTCCGGCAAGGAGACAATGAAGTTAATTAATTATGGGGGAGTGAGTTGCAAATTTTATTAAGTTGATTAATTAAGACTCTCCGACAGAGAGCGCTCTTGACCTTGTCTTATGACAAAAAAGGTTCAAGAGACTTAGCCAATCTAAATGCATAATGCAAGGATATGGAAGTCTAACTATGCTCTCCGATAGAGAGTGCTCTTGACTTGGGTTATGACAAGTTCAAGAGACTTAATTAATTGATTGATTAAACTTTAAGAAAAAGAAAGCTAAACTACCCAAGAGTCTCTTAAAGGTTTTTTAGGCCCTAATCGGGAAAGCATGGGGGTAAGTAAAATTATATCAAAAAAAAAGTAAACAGACTTTGCAATTACCTAAGTAAATAAACAAAGAAACATTTTTACTTTTATTTTTTATGAATGATAAACTAATCAAAAATAAACTACCTTACTTTAATGAAAAAACAAACTTCTAATGATTATGAAATTATTCCATCCTATTCTACCTTTAGCAGTTTATTAAACAAAAGATACAAGCATGACAAAGGGACGATACAAGCTTCTCCCAAATGGGGGAAGAGGGGTGTGGGAGCCATAATCCCACTCGCTCTTTATTAACTTTTTACAATTTTTTGATGTGTTTAGCCTCTTCTTGGATGAGCAAAGGTGAGAAAGGGAAGAAAGAAGAGGGAGGTGTTTCAGTCTTTTTTGCTCTATGCTTGCTCCTTGCTTTCTTATGGCCTTTGGGCTCTTTTTTACCTGCCTGAAAATGAGAGCTTTGAACACTAACTTGTTATAATGTTAGTCCAAAAATAAAACTAAATCTATAAACTTAATCAAAAATAAACCACACTTCTATACTGAAACCGGAGGAAAGCAAAAAGAAGAAGAAGCTATGGAAAAGAAAAGACAAAAAGGGAAAGGAGAGGGCAAACTAAGGTCAAAAAGAAGGCTGAAAACTAAAGTGAAAAGAGGGCTGCAAACATGGCAAAGAAGGCTGCAAAAGAAGAGAAAGAAGGCTGAAAACTAAGGCCAAAAAAGGGGCTTCAAAAAGGGTGAATAGGACTGCAAACTCGGGCCAAAAGAGGGCTGCAAACTATAAGGAAAAAGAGGAAAAGAGGGCAGCGAAAGAGATGAAGAAGGAGGCTGCAAAAAAGAAGTGAAAGAAGCCTGCAAACTCAAGAGAGGACATCCAATAAGGGCATACGGTTTGGTCAATGATAGATCACTTTAGCCCAAACCTTGCCTAACCCAAAAAATCAGAAACTTTTACTTTGAAAGATGAATAAAAGCAAAGAGAAAATAGTCAAACCTGTGGATCTTTTTAAGGACACTTGGATCTCGTAAAGCATGCAATTGTCGAAAGTTTGTACTTGACTCCCAAAGAAGAGGATGCAGCTGGGCTCGAACTTCTGCTTGGTTGGATGGACCGATCTACAAAAAATCAACTCATATACTTGCCAAACAATGGATTAGATCATGTATTGTTCACAAATTGAAATATGACTGAATAAACAATGCTTCTTTTCAATTTCCAAAAGTAAAGCAATAAACGACTAACTTGCAAACCACAAATACCTGTTCTTATGTGCTTACAGAAGCCCTCTAAAGCATAGATTCATAATCTCAAATAGACAAAAAAGAGAAGAATTAGAACACAATCACCTCATCCATCAAGTGCATTCAACCAGAATGTCACACCATATGAGCCTCCAAAGCCTTAATTTTATTCCAACGGTTGCATAAAAGCAACAAGAATTTACAAAGTTTCACCAGAGTTTCTCTACACAAAAATCCACCCTGATAGAGCTGAAAGAGCCTCTATTTATACAATGAAAGCAAGCCAAAACCCTAAAACCAAAAATCCAAACCTAACCGGCTCGGCACACAACTGAGAGTCCAAACCCAAAGATGAAGAGTTAAGAGTGAGGGGAGGCCTCCACCTAGGCAAGGCACCCCCACTCCAAACCTAAATCATCACAACCCAACCACCAGACAAGCCATACGTGTGAGGGCGCAAGCATTGAAGCAGGAGAGGCATGAGCACTGTGAAGGAGGCGTGAGCATGAAGGAGGTGTTAACTTGAGATGATAGGTACCAGAACCCTTCGGGTTTGCACGAAACACTGTCTGTCATTAATTTCCAACTCCCTAATTATCATCGCACCAATCCCGGTCTTCCAAATCACCCAATTCATGAGTTTCGTTGGAGATGACAAGACTGCTAACTGAATATATCTTAAATGCTCACTGAATGCTGACTGAAGCTGAGTTATGTTAACTCCAATCATCATAAATGCCCATTGCCATGTCATTCTGCATTTCATTTCACTGAATTCGGATTAATTTGGAGAGATTTGGATTTTCTCCAAAATAATCATTTTAATTAATTAATCAATATTTTCCCCAAAACTAACTTTTTTGAGAAAATATGCGTTATGTAGCCAAATGATGATCTAAAAGTTGGATCCGGCTGGCTAGCTGATCAAGAATGATTTTTGGCTTAAGGTTAGAGCCTTCAATCACTAAATTCGGGTTCTGGATAACTAACTTATTACAAATTGAATTTTTCCATTTAAATTATGGCAAAATTTAATTAAAAACTTTTGAAAAATTTAAAAAATAAAAATAAAAATTTTGATGCGTTCGGTAAAAAAATATCGAAAAAAAATTTTGAGGGTCCTTATGACTTAGGACATGACCATGCTCTATTCTAATAATGCCTAGTAGGTTTATTTATACTCCGTTGGGCTCTAATAACCCCCCAAGGCCCATAATTCAAAATCGGGCATTCCAGCTTTGGAGGAAGCGGGAGAAAACCTCGTCAATTATACTCGGCTATAGACAAAGCATAATTGTCAAGGGCAAAAAACTCCCTGGAATACCTTAGTTGAAATTCTACATCTTAGGAAATCGAACCACTCAAAACACCCTACTAGCACATTTTATTACAAACCCCGCGGGGCCATGGTCAAAATTATTCAAACAAAAAACTGGCTAGACACAAAAGCGGATCATCTGATACACTAGAGTCAAACATTTGTCATGTTTGTCAACTGACGGCTCCTCAGCTAATCCAACTATGGTACAAAAAATTTGGCAACATCTGGCTCCAACTGTGGGATGGGTACTCGCTTGATCTATTGATCAAAGAGAGTGCCTGGAAATCCAGGAATCTCTGGTACCTGCATGAAAACAGAAGTGTCTCAATCCCATGTATATGATAAAAATATGCCATGATGAAGTACCAGAAAAATATTTTTTGCTTTTTTCAAATCAAATTACATGAAATAAACTTTTTCTTTTTCAACATATAAATGAAATATGATACAAATGCTAATATACAAAAGTTAAGATACAACATTCTACATGGCTATGATACATAAAATATGATGCAAAATAAAGTACATAAAAATACAACAAGGATGGGTTTAGAAAAGCCCTGGGATGACCCCTTGGTCATCTTGAAGGTTGTTTCGATAAAAGTGTTGGCCATTCATGGGCAAGTTTAATGTTTCTCCATCCATGTTATGTAAAAAGGAATTTGTGCCAGCAATGTCGCGGATGATAAACGGGCCTTTCCAAAGGCTGTCAAATTTTCTATGCTTCCCAAGCTTCTCCCTTCTCTTATCCCATAAGAGAACGGTATCTCCTACTTGGAAAGATCTCGGCCTCGCTGACTTGTCAAAGGTGCCCTTCATGCTTTCTTGATGTCTAAGTGACTGATCAAGGGCAGCTCTTCTAGATTCATCCAACTCTATGATCTGATTGATCCTCTGCTCCATTTCTGATTGTTCTGTGCCATATTCACTTAACATCCTGAAGATCGAAATCTGCATGCTGACCAGAAGGGTGGCTGTGAGTCCATACACTAACTCAAAAGGTGACTTTCCAGTTGAGTTCTTCTTAGTAATCCTATCTGCCCACACTGCATACTTAATCTTGCTATCCCATGCTCTTTTATTATCCCCAACAGTCTTCTTAAGGATAGTCATCAAAATTTTATTAGTGGGCTCAGCGAGTCCATTGCCCTGTGGATAGTAATCTGATGAATGGGATAAGATAATTCCATATTTAAAACATAAGTCATTTACTGCTCCCGAACTAAAAGCTTTGGCATTATCAGTTGTTATTTTAAGGGGAGTTCCGAATCTGGTGATGATTCTTTCCTCGATGAAATCTATAACAGCCTTCTCAAAGGCAGTTTTAGTGGGTATGGCCTCTACCCACTTAGTGAAATAATCGGTTGCTGTGAGAATCCAGCAAAACCCATTGCTAGAGTTATCCTTAAATTTGCCAATAAAATCAAGCCCCCACTGCTGAAAAGGGGCAAGGACCACAACCGGAGTAAGGGGAAGCGCAGCCAACTTCTGCTTCCCAATGAAAAGCTGACATTCTTGGCAACACTTGACATGCTTGTGAGAATCTGCAAAAATGGTGGGCCAATAATATCCGGCTCTCAAAATCTTGTCGGGCAGTTGTATTTGCTACATAATGGCCTCCACAAAATCCTGATTGAAACTTTGCCAAGATTTTCTTGGAAACCTGTTCATTGATGCACCTAAATATGATACCATCTGGGTTCCTCCAACCCAGACCCTCTTGGGTAAGGCAATACCTAGCAATCTTGAGTCTGAAAGCCCTACGCTTGTGACCTTTGAGGTGATCCAAGCAAGTGAGATGGAGAAGGAAGAAAATGATATCGGAATACCAATGATTGTCAAGCTCTTGAAGGGCAGGAGTCATGGCTGACTGAGGAGCAATATTTTCGGCAATCATTTCAATAGCTTCTTCATTCTTCTAAGTAAGCATTCTAACAAGGCCTTGTCCCTTGATTAATTTGGTAGGCTTTATTTCAAGGTCATACTCCTGGATCGTGGACACCCATGTACCCCTTATTCCTAAACAATCCTGTTGAGACAGGATATCTTTCGCTGCAGTATGGGGAACATATCCTAACTTTAGAATACCCAATATATGTCCTGAAATGTTTTAAAGACTTAACCAAGGCATAAGCCTGCTTTTCCATGATGGTATACTTTAGTTTAGAATTCTGCAAGGCTCTACTCATGAATGCTATAGGTTGCTCGAACCCTTCGAAGTTCTTTTGGAGCAACACACTGGCAATAGTATCTTCTGAAGCAAAGGAAAAGATCATGAAATCTTCCGTGTCATCTGGGCTGACTAAGACTGGAGACCTGGTGATGGCATTCTTTATAGAACTAAAGGCTTCCCTTCCTTCACTGGTCCACACAAACTTGGCATTTTTCTTAAGTAAGGCCTGCATAGGTATTAATTCGGCCAAGTTAGGAATAAATCTTCTAATAAAATTTATATGACCATTGAAGGATTGAAGGGCTTTCACATTCTTAGGAAGGGGAATCTTTCTAATAGCCTCTACTCTTTCAAGGTCAATCTTGACACCGTCCTTATTGATGATGTGTCCTAAGAGTTTTCCCTCTTCTATGCCCAAAACTGACTTAGTCGGGTTCAAAGAAATACCATACTTCCTACATCGCTCGAAAATCTGCCTGAGATGACCAACATGGCTGGATCTTTCTTTTGAAAATACAGTAAGATCATCTTGATAGATCTCAATGATTTTTCCAATCAACTCCTTGAAAGCATAATC
>LPNX010401027.1:36029-63652 GCA_001517045.1 Pseudotsuga menziesii
CTCTCGTTTTTCTTTCTAACTACCACCAAGTTAGAACACCACATCGAATGTCTTGTAGGAGCTATTATTCCTGCTGCTAACATTTTTTCTAACTCCTTTTTTATGATTGGTGCTAACTTAGGATTTATTTGCCTAAGTTTTTTATGGAAAGGCTTGCCTTTTTGACATTCACGTTTTGAAGGGAATAGTATGCTGAAACACATCTTCCCTATATGCTTTAAGTTTGTCATAAGTGAAGGCAAAAACATCCCTATATTCTTTGACCAAATTTATAAGGTTGTTCCTTTCCTTTTCAGAGGTTCATTTTCCAATTTTTATAATTTTAAGTTCTGTTTCCGTTCCAATGTTGATCTCAATGTACTCTCCAGATTTCATTTGTTCAACATTAGTCTTTTTTCTGTCCTGCATATCAAAGATGTTCTCTAAAGTAACTAGACCACGTGGGACAGGGTTATTAAACTGATCACCTTCTCCAGGATACTCTTTATTTTCCTCCTGCTCATTTACTCTAAAGTTAGAGAACTCATTAACATTATGAATAAATCTCAAGATTTGTTCATCATCTTTGAAAACCTGCCAATGTTCTACATTATCAGGAAGAGAAGGTCTGAAGTTAATTTCTAAAAGGCAATCCCCCTCTGACATCTCATCTGACGGCTGAAGTGTTGAAGCTGCAAACGCTAGTTGGTCGACAGCACTATTCTGATCTCTAGAGATTGCTTCTATATTAAGGGCATCAAAGAATTCCATTGTATCCCAGACTGCATTTCTATACTTCTTTAATCTTTGACACTTACATGCAAACTGACCCTTAACTTGTTGTACAATTAGGTCAGAATCACCCTTAATACTAAGCAATTTGATCCCCATGTCCTTGGCAATCTCGATGCCTAGTAGAAGTGCCTCATACTCAGCCACATTATTGGTTGACTCAAATTCTAATCTGAAAGCAAAGTTGAAAACTTTACCTTCGGGTGAAACAATGACTATCCCAGCCCCTTTTCTTGCTCTAGAATACGCTCCATCAAAGTTCATCCTCCACAATTCATTAAGTTTTTCATTTTTAATTTCTTCATGGATAGGCTCTAAGAAAGTGGAGTTAATCTGGTACATCCCTAGTTCACTTGAGTAGTTGACATACTCATTCGATGGTTTCCCTGGGCTTTCTACATGATATCTTCGTTCTTTATCAGTATGTAACTTAACCAATGAATCTTCTGATGCAGGTACACTGGCATATGTCCAGTCCATTTGGATGGATCCCCCTAAAGTTGCACTGAATTTTCTGGATAAGAGCATGCCACATTTATCCGGCACATCTATGACGAGGATATCCATGATAACATGGATGTCCGAATACTTGGCTAATCTTACATTTTGCCTTTCGATCATACCTTCAACTTTGACGGGTCTAGAATCCATGGCACATACATTTTGGTAGGGACGAGTGGTCCTCAAGCCAAGTTGTTGCATGACTTTCTTAGTCATAATATTTGATCCTGAACCTGAATCTAGCATACAATTGTGCAAGAGAAAATCACCTATCATCAATGACATGTAAAAGGGCGGGTGATCTTCTTTTCTTGGGTCCCTAGTGTGCAAGATTACAGGGGGATCTCCACAAATATTTTCCTGACTAGGAGGAAGCCGTTCTACAGTGTTGGAAAAAGTTACTTTCTTGGGAGCTATAGGTTTTTCAAGTGCAACTATCTTTGAGGTAGGAAGGGAATTTGAGACTCTAGCATTTTCAACAATTTCTCCTTTTGACCAGGAATTTTACATAATTCAAGCACGGGAACCGGGACTTTAGAGTTTGCTAACCAACTACCTAAATCAAAAGTTAGAGCAACAAAATCTGACTTATCATTTATTTCTGGAGGAATGTCAAAAATTGTTACCTTTGGAGCAGTTTGGGTAGATGGTCCTTCCCTTGGTCTTCTTTGATATGATATGCCTTTAAAATTTTGAACATTGTTGCTATTTGAAGGCATTTCCCCGTAATACTCAATTAAGTAATCAACCCGTTGATAAAACTGGTTGGCTTCATTCCAACTATCCTTGTGGTCAACATAGATGTCTCCTACATTGTGAATGAATTCAGGCTCGCTTACAGACGTACTAGGACTGCACCCCTCGGGATAACCATGCTCCTGGACATAACATGCATAATGGCAACCAAATTCCTCATGGAAATCTCTGCATGCCCTACAAAATGGTTTGTAAGGCTCAACCACATTAGTAGCCTCTAGCTGATGAGGAGGCCTCTGCTCATGGTTGGGATTCTTTCTCTGCCATGTTTGCCTTACAGGGAAAGTTCTAGGAGGTGGCAGAGGTTGAGTTCTTTCAATAGTAATGACCCTATTCTGAACCTCCTTAATATGTGCTAAGTGTTTCCTTTCCATTTCTTGCATTTTCTCAGGCAGGTCCATGAGCTTCTTCTCATAAGCTTCGTTTGATGGCTCCTTGCCTTTAGGTTCAACATTTTTAAGAGGAATGGATGACCTAGAGCAACCCTAGATGTTTGACTTTCCTAAAGACTGCATATTCTTATCAATTTTAACGGCCAAACCCTGAGCTAGAAGCAAAGTAGTCAGCTCCTTGTCTCTAATCTGGTACTGGATCTTGCCACTTAATGCTTCAATGTAATAATCCAAAATGGAAGCTGCAGGAGGAGCATAAGTGGCAGGGATGGAATTTGACAGCTCAATGAACCTATTATTGAACTCATCCATGGTTTTCATTTCAGACTTCTTCATGCTAGTCAAAGCTGCTACTAGATGTCTGGGTCCCTTTTTACTGCCAAACTTTCCAAGGAAAGCAGTCTTGAAGTCCACTATGGTAGTAAAAGAATTGTTTGGCAAATTATCATACCAGTTGCCAACCTTGCCATCCAAAGACAGAGCAAAAAAGGTCATGTACACATCTTCATGTTTATCAGCACCCCTAACATAAGAACCGCAGTGCCTGGAGAAATTTCTGATATGTTGCTCAGCAGAGACAGAGGCATCAGTGCCATTATAGGTCATAAGTTTGTCAATAGCTTTTTCAGGAATGTCATGAGGTTGACCTGCTATCTGAGTAAAGTTGAGTTGAGTAAAGAACTCACCCATTGTGTCAAAGAAACAGTTATTATTTTGCAAATTTTTTAAGTTTTCTAGAAATAAAAGGTGGATGTCTGAAACAAACTCAGATCCAAGTTCTGCAAGGATCCTACGAGAAGCTAGTTTGTTCAGTCTCCTCCTGTAGACTTTTTCAGGGTCAGGGATGAAATTGAACAAACCTTCAAAGTTTCTTCTAGTCGAATACCTTGAGGTGTTAACTGACAGTGGAGTCGCCAGGTGGACTTAAGTCTAATGTCGGAGAGTGATTGGACAAAAAATCTACCAAAAAGGGGAAAAAAGGTAAAAAACTAAAAGAAACAAAGGACGTCCAAGAACAAAAAGATTTGTCCCCGGCAACGGCGCCAAAAGATGTTGTCCGTCGATTGCACACCAGCAGCAAAAATGTTCCGAAAGTTGTCTCCTCGCTTAAGAAAGTGGGAGAGGTGTGACCTTGGGGGCAAGCACAGAGCCAGGTATTGTCACCTACTCCTAGCTTCTCCGTTTAGGCTAATTCCTAATGAAGCCAAGGGGGGTAGTCCCTACAAAAGAGTTTCTACGGCTCTTAAGTTGTTAAATTGTTTTTAAAAGGTTGCAGATGCGAATGGGTGTTGTTTACGAGTTATGGTGATTAATGTGTTTGTTTATTATCAACTTGACGCATAAGATAAAGCAATCCACGTTGCTATCAAGAGAATTAAAAGATGAGCAATAATTCAAGACTTTATAAAAATGCATTCACAGATATAAATTAAAATGTTCTAAAGACAGATGATCCAGATACAACAATTATGCATAAAATAATAGACCAGTGTCTTATCGTGAAAGTACTGCAATGCATAAAGAAATTAACAGCAAGTCTTGAAATAAAGCTAGTGAATATAAGTTGTGCAAGTGCTCTTGGTATATTTTAAATGTTTTTTAAGTGGTCTTGCTTATGGTGTCAACGAAGGTTTCTCAAGAGCCGAGAGAACGTTCCAAGTTTAATCTGTTGAAGACATGACGGCCCGCCCAGTATCCCAGGCTGGTATCACAAAGATTGACCAGTTAGCTGAGAAGCTTAGACAGCAAGGAGTTTCGGCGCCTCTACTAAGAACTTAGAAAATTCTCTACAACGTCGGTGCGTTGATTATGGGGTTTAAATTTTATTGTGTTTCTCTTGCAGGATTAAAAATCCAATGCCGTTTCTGGGTACTCCGATTTTGAAGTCGGTCAGAGCATACTCCAGCAAGGAGACAACGAAGTTAATTAATTATGGGGGAGTGAGTTGCAAATTTTATTAAGTCGATTAATTAAGACTCTCCGACAGAAAGCACTCTTGATCTTGTCTTATGACAAAGGTTCAAGAGACTTAGCTAATCTAAATGCCTAATGCAAGGATATGCAAGCCTAACTATGCTCTCCGATAGAGAGTGCTCTTGACTTGGGTTATGACAAGTTCAAGAGACTTAATTAACTAATTGATTAAACTTTAAAAAAAAGAAAGCTCAACTACCCAAGAGTCTCTTTCAGGCTTTTTAGGCCCTAATTGAGAAAGCATAGGGGTAAGTAAAATTATATCAAAAAAAAAGTAAATAGACTTTGCAATTAGCTAAGTAAATAAACAAAGGAACATTTTTACTTTTATTTTTTATGAATGATAAACTAATCAGAAATAAACTACCTTACTTTAATGAAAAAACAAACTTCTAATGATTATGAAATTATTCTATCATATTCTACCTTTAGCAGTTTATTAAACAAAAAATACAAGCATGACAAAGGGACGATACAAGCTTCCCCCAAATGGGGGAAGAGGGATGTGGGAGCCGTAATCCCACTCGCTCTTTATTAAATTTTTACAATTTTTTGATGTGTTTAGCCTCTTCATGGATGAGCAAAGGTGAGAAAGGGAAGAAAGAAGAGGGAGGTGTTTTGGTCTTTTTTGCTCTCTGCTTGCTCCTTGCTTTCTTATGGCCTTTGGGCTCTTTTTTACCTGCCTGGAAATGAGAGCTTTGAACACTAACTTGTTATAATGTTAGTCCAAAAACAAAACTAGATCTATAAACTTAATCAAAAATAAACCACACTTCTATACTGAAACCGGAGGAAAGCGGAAAGAAGAAGAAGCTATGGAAAAGAGAAGACAAAAAGAGAAAAGAGAGGGCACAATAAGGTCAAAAAGAAAGCTGAAAACTAAGGTGAAAAGAGGGCTGCAAACAAGACAAAGAAGGCTGCAAAAGAAGAGAAAGAAGGCTGAAAAGTAAGGCCAAAAAAGGGGCTGCAAAAAGGGTGAATAGGGCTGCAAACTCAGGCCAAAAGAGGGCTACAAACTATAAGGAAAAAGAGGAAAAGAGGGCAGCGAAAGAGATGAAGGAGGCTGCAAAAAAGAAGTGAAAGAAGGCTGCAAACTCAAGAGAGGACAGCCCAGAAGGGCATATGGTTTGGTGAATGATTGATCACTTTAGCCCAAACCTTGCCTAACCCAAAAAATCAAAAACTTTTACTTTGAAAGATGAATAAAAGCAAAAGAGAAAATAGTCAAACCTGTAGATCTTTTTAAGGACACGTGGATCTCGTAAAGCATGCAATTGCCGGAAGTTTGTACTTGATTCCAAGAGAAGAGGATGCAGCTGAGCTCGAACTTTTGCTTGGTTGGATGGACCGATCTGCAAAATATCAACTCATATACTTGCCAAACAATGGATTAGATCATGTATTGTTCACAAATTGAAATATAAAGTAGCATGAAATATGACTGAATAAACAATGCTTCTTTTCAATTTCCAAAAGTAAAGCAATAAACAACTAACTTGCAAACCACAAATACTTGTTCTTATGTGCTTACAGAAGCCTTCTAAAGCATAGATTCATAATCTCAAATAGACAAGAAAGAGAAGAATTAGAACACAATCACCTCACCCATCAAGTGCATTCATCCAGAATGTCACACCATATGAGCCTCCAAAGCCTTAATTTTATTCCAACGGTTGCATAAAAGCAACAAGCATTTACAAAGTTTCACCAGAGTTTCTCTACACAAAAATCCACCCTGATAGAGCTGAAAGAGCCTCTATTTATACAACGAAAGCAAGCCAAAACCCTAAAACCAAAAATCCAAACCTAACCGGCTCGGTACACAACTGAGAGTCCAAACCCAAAGCTGAAGAGTTAAGAGTGAGGGAAGGCCTCCACCTAGGCAAGGCACCCCACTCCAAACCTAAATCATCACAACCCAACCACCATACAAGCCACACGTGTGAGGTCGAAAGCATTGAAGCAGGAGGGGCGTGAGCACTGTGAAGGAGGCATGAGCATGAAGGAGGTGTTAACTTGAGATGATAGGTGCCAGAACCCTTAGGGTTTGCACCAAACACTGCCTGTCATTAATTTCCAGCGCCGTAATTATCATCACACCAATCCCAGTCTTCCAAATCACCCGATTCATGAGTTTAGCTAGAGATGACAAGACTGCTAACTGAATATATCTTAAATGCTCATTGAATGCTCACTGAAGCTGAGTTCTGTTAACTCCAATCATCATAAATGCCCATTGCCATGTCATTCTGCATTTCATTTCACTGAATTCAGATTAATTTGGAGAGATTTGGATTTTCTCCAAAATAATTATTTTAATTAATTAATCAATATTTTCCCCAAAACTGACTTTTTTGAGAAAATATGCGTTATGTGGCCGAATGATGATCTGAAGGTTGGATCCGGCTGGCTAGCTAATCAAGAATGATTTTTGGCTTAAGGTTAGAGCCTTCAATCACTAAATTCGGGTTCCGGATGACTAACTTATTACAAATTGAATTTTTCCATTTAAATTATGGAAAAATTTAATTAAAAATTTAGGAAAAATTAAAAAAATAAAAATAAAAATTTTGATACATTCGGTAAAATTTTTGAGGGTCCTAGTGACTTAGGACATGACCATGCTCTATTCTAATAATGCCTAGTAGGTTTATATATACTCTGTTGGGCTCTAATAACCCCCTAAGGCCCAGAATTCAAAATCGGGCATTCCAGCTTTGGAGGAAGCGGGAGAAAACGTCGTCAATTATACCCGGCTATAGGCAAAGCATAATTGTCAAGGGCAAAAAACTCCCTGGAATCCCTTAGTTGAAATTCTACGTCTTAGGAGACCGAACCACTCAAAACACCCTACTAGCACATTTTATTACAAACCCCGCAGGGCCATGGTCAAAATTATTCAAACAAAAAACTGACTAGCCAAAACTAGCTAGACACAAAGGTGAATCATCTGATACACTGGAATCAAACATTTGTCATGTTTGTCAACTGGCGGCTCCTCAGCTAATCCAACTATGGTACAAAAAAGTTGGCAACAGGGGGAAAAAAACTCGCAATCTTGAGGTGGAAATGTCCTCGTATGATTGGGGTGGTGATGTTGTAAAGCTTATGAGTTATATCAAGCTGAGTTTTGTGAGTAATATCAAGCCAGTAGACTTGTGAGTAATATCAAGTCAGTAAAACTTGTGAGTAATATCAAGCCGAGTCTTGTGAGTAATATCAAGATAGTAGACTTGTGAGTAATATCAAGTTCTACAAATATCCTCATGTTGTGAGGTGGTGTACTTAAACTATGTAAAGTGGATATACTATGTGATGTATGGCTAGTCATGGTCAATAGGTGCTACAAGTCTCCTTTAGGGATTAGCTACCCCTAGAGTGATTTACTTTAGCATGTGACTATATGACCCGGGGTAATACATATGATCATAGGTTCGGAAACGATCTTATGGGTATGACATGATTAATTAATGAAAACACATATGGACCATGTAGAGATATTTAATATAAGCACAGAGATGGAGAGAGAACTTGAATTGCCCATGTTTCCATCAAGTAAACTCGAATTGATTAGATATCAGTTGAGTATTGGTTATGGTAAAACAAGTTCAGTTAATTAACGAATCAACTCGTTAATTTATGCAAGTGACTGTTGGAAATAAATACTGATGGAGTAACACTAGTTACTGTTCAGTTACATTCAGTTCTGTTCAGTTTCATGCAGTTTCGTTCAGTTACATCCAGTTCTGTTCAGTTACATTCAGTTTTGTTCAGTTATATTCGGTTATGTTCAGTTACATTCAGTTGCATGTAGTTTCGTTCAGTTACTGTTCAGTTATGTTTAGTTACATTGAGTTCAGTTCAATTACACTCAGTTGTATACAGTTGCTGGAATATATTAAACCCACTCATAACTTAGGATAAAATAATTAATCATTATTTGATTAATTATTCACCCACTAGCTAAATTAGTTGGCATCCACTTGCACCTTAAAGTCAATACATTCCATCTATATCCCCATAATGCTTTATTTTTTATTTTGGGTTGATCTTGACCACCTTTTAACCATCCAAAATTAGTATACAACGCTTTACAGCAGATTCTGCTTTATTCTGCTTTATCCTGCTTTTCTGTGGATAAGGTAAAGCTAGTCAACTAGTAAACTGGGTCTCTTTGTTGCCAACCCATCATTCATGACTTTCTCTCCATTTTCTAGGATTAGCATGTTTTTTCCATCTCCTTGACAACTCACTCATGCTTTTGCCAATTCGTGAGGTCCTTGACAGATTTGGGAAGTGCTTTAGCCACCTATGGGAGTTTGCTATATTTTGGTAAGTCAGTCTTTTTGAGCTTTATGAGTTGTCACCATACAACTTGATTTTCCTATGAGGGATGTACTATTTATGTACACTATTATTCATCATTATTCAATGAAAGGGATGTACTATTTATGTACACTATTATTCATCATTATTCAATGAAAGGATATACACCAATATTCATCTCTTCATTCATGTGATTCAGTCTCTTTTCTTCTCTCTAGTTTTCCTATATATGCTTGTGAGAATTCTTAGTAGCAAGATCTATTTCCTATGCTTCTTCTTAGCATCATTGCTCATAGCATTGATCTATTATTTATACATGGTATCAGAGGAGCAAGGTTGATCAAGTTCTATAGAGTTGAGGAGCGCATCCAGTCTCCTATCCCTCTCTGAAGAAGAGCTTGTCTAGCTTACAAGATTTTCTCCTAGTTTTGTTTTGCAGGTTGCAGAGAGTTTCTTCTTGAGCACATCAATTCAGTAATATGGATTCTCCTTGATCAATAATTCGTACTCCCTTCAACTACCACGAATGGAAAGCCAAAATTTCCATTCTATTGCACAGTAGGGGATTAAACAGAGTTACTCTAGGTTTGCAGAATGAGCCCAATGCTGTGATTGAGAAAGCTAAGTGGCATATTAGGTTGGATGAATCCTATGGATTGCTTTGCCTCTCTATTTCTCCTAATCTACTCTTTCATCTAGATGGTTTTGACCACACAAAACCAAGTATGGACTCAATTGGAGTCTCTCTTCAGAGTTCAAGATGAGCTAAGAGCGCATCAATTGGAGATTGAGTTATTCTCACCGAGTCCAAGCAATTTCGAATCTCTTGAGGGTTTCTTCACCAAATTCAAGTCACTTGTTCTAATGCTCAAGCAATGTGGGATTGAGAAAGAAGATGATCAATTAATCATTTCCATTCTTTCAAAGTTGGGTCCTGATTACTCTGTTTTTGTGTCTACTTTTCATCCTACTAGGCTTGTTGTTCCTAAGTGGAAAATGATTCTTTAAATTCTTTTCTTGATTCACTAACAAAGGAGAAAGATAAATTGATCCATATGGGTGTCCTTAATTCTTCCAAGGGCAAGGATCATGCTCTCTTGGTTCAAGGAAACAAGAATGTCAAATCCAAAGAAAAGCAAATTGTGAAGAAGCCAAAGTCAGAAATTGAAGATGATAGTTCGAATCCTACTAATGAAGATTCAGTAAAGAAGGGTAAGAAGAAAGGGAGCACATCCAAGTGTTCTTATTGCAGCAAGGGTTTTTATTCAGAGAAGAAGTGTTTCAAGAAGAAGATGGACATCATATCTCATCTTCTTGAGAAGCACAAGATCGAAGTTCCAGATGAACTAGAAAAGCCTACTGATTCCTCAGAACAATGTCATAGTGCGCACTTCCAAGGTGATATAACTTATGCTTTGAGTGCCAGAGTTCTATCCTTTTCTCATGTCTCGGATATAGATTTAGTCTCTGATATATCAGAATCAGAAATATCAGATCCTTTCTTTGATAATCCTCCCCTCAATCTACAAGATTCATCTCCCAAAAATTGTGATTTTTCACTATATATTGACTTGTCTTTGAGCAGCTCTTCCTCACAAGCTTATATATCTGATTTAGAAGATTGTTTGCAGGTTGATATCATGTCATGACACATATCATACCACCACCCATACCATCTACCATACCTCTGAATAATCCTAAGACTATACAAATCCCAAGATCACTAGTTGATTCCTCATTGGTCTCTTATGCAGTGTTACTTATCTTACATGGTTTGAAATCTTTCCTATCTTTTAGTGGTTGGTTATCCATGACCTTAGTCATATTTGGACTAATATTAAACATGTTTGGATCTGTTCTAAACACTTATGGTTCAGATCTCATGTCCATCCATCATTCGGATTTTTACACCTATCACTTTTCCCCAATTGCTCATAGTTTTCCTAGCCTAGCCCTATATCCTCATGGAGCCACTGAAGCCTTTGTCTTTGTTGTTACATATGCTAATGTTTTTGATATATCAGAGTTTTATCAGCCTCATATCAGATCTGGACAGGTGCTACATCAAATTGAAAGATTGACATGTGATTCACATCACAATTTTGCAATTATTCAAGGAATTGGGTGTGAAATAAATTGTCTTAATTTTTGTACTCTTTGGGAAGGAGTATGCACAAATCTATTTTCCATTTCAGATTATGTTTGCAAATCAAAGTTTGACAGCAACAAAAAGCATTCAGATAATGCTCCTACTTCATTAATTGATGAGGTACAAGGAGTCTCTCCTCTTCCTTCTAGCAGGTTCTACACTCTAGCGCATGATCATGGAGTTCATGATTTCTTCAACAAGTCTTCCATCCAAAAGCAGTCCATTCATCTCATTTAAGTGAAGATAAAGATATGTTGAAGACATATTATTTCAAAATTTTGTGCCTTGTCCTTTCTTGAGAGAGGATTTTCCCCATGTGGTTTTGCCTCTTTCCTCACTTTTCTAAACATAATAATTGTTAAAGGGTGACCATAGCCTTGTTGCTAGGCCCTATATGCATCCATATTTTTTGACATACCATCATAAAGTCAAACTTATAGGGGGGTGTTGGAATATATTAAACCGACTCATAACTTAGGATAAAATAATTAATCATTATTTGATTAATTATTCACCCACTAGCTAAATTAGTTAGCATCCACTTGCACCTTAAAGTCAATACATGCCATCTATATCCAAGGAATGCTTTATTTTTTATTCTGGGTTGATCTTGACCACCTTTTTTCCATCCAGAATTAGTATACAACGCTTTACAACAGATTCTTCTTTATTTTGTTTTATCCTGCTATTATGTGGATAAGGTAAAGCGAGTCAACTAGGAAACTGGGTCCCTTTGTTGCCAACCCATCCTTCATGACTTTCTCTCCATTTTCTAGGATTAGCATGTTTTTTTCATCTCCTTGACAACTCACTCATGCTTTTGCCAATTCGTGAGGTCCTTAACAGATTTGGGAAGTGCTTTAGCCACCTATGGGGGTTTGCTATATTTTGGTAAGTCGACATTTTTGAGCTTTATGAGTTGTCTCCATACAACTCGATTTTCCTATGAGGGATGTACTATTTATGTACACTATTATTCATCATTATTCAATGAAAGGATATACACCAATATTCATCTCTTCATTCATGTGATTCAGTCTATTTTCTTCTCCCTAGTTTTCCTATGTATGCTTGTGAGAATTCTTAGTAGCAAGATCTATTTCCTGTGCTTCTTCTTAGCATCATTGCTCATAGCATTGATCTATTATTTCTACAACAGTTACACTCAATTTCATTCAGTTGTATGTAATTCCATTCAATTCAGCTCAGTACACTCAGTTAACAACAAGGTTAGAGTTAGTTAATTAATGGAAGGTGCATATCTTCTTGTGGGAGATAATTATGGAGTGTTAGCTTAGCACTAGATCAATGGGGGCCGCATGATTGAAGATGGATTAGTGTTTTAAGTGTTAACAAGTTACTGAGGCATGCAACCATTATATTTTTGTTGTAAAACCTAATTTGACTTGTTATTAAAGTATTATGCACTTGGAATGTTAGATACGGTGTTCCATTCGATCTCCACTCTCTGGTGCTCTCTGCGAAAGCAATCTGCTATTGTGTTGTAATCATTCTCTGCTACTTATCAATCATACTATAAGATCGTTTGTTGGATTTTTCATCCTGCGAATCAGTGGAGGGTTTTCCTAGGGTATATCTTGTGTTCTATGGTTTGATTTATGTCTTTGCATTATTGATGAGATTTATATGCACTGTTATTGTGGATTAAAGTTTTAAAGTTCAATTATCTTCATATTTTGCTCAATCACTAACATGCTAAAGTAAATCACTCTAGGGGTAGCTAATCCCTAAAGGAGACTTATAGCACCTATTGACCATGACTAGCCATACATCACATAGTATATCAACTTTACATAGTAAAGTACACCACCTCACAACATGAGGATATTTGTAGAACTTGATATTACTCACAAGTCTACTGTCTTGATATTACTCACAAGACTCAGCTTGATATTACTCATAAGCTTTACTGACTTGATATTACTCACAAGTCTATTGTCTTGATATTACTCACAAGACTCAACTTGATATTACTCACAAGCTTTACTGACTTGATATTACTCACAAGTCTACTGTCTTGATATTACTCACAAGACAGCTTGATATTACTCACAAGCTTGAAAATGAAGGCTTTGTACTTAGGGTTTTAAAGGTGACAAATGGAATAGACCCCGAAAATGCAAAAACAATTTGGGACATGCCTAGAAATGCTTGCAGCCACCAAGTGTGATGATGATCATCCCAATCTGGATCAATTGCAAGCGGGCTCTCTGCTTCCCAAGTGAAATCGCTATGCTCTCCGAGTGACCAATGCACTCCTCTCCTACAAAATCAATCAACCCGAAAGTTAGAATTGATCCATAAGCTAGAAACAAAAATCTATAGAGCAACTCATGAAAAAACTAGATGATCTCAAAAGACGCAATAAATAAACTCCCTGAGTTGAAATCGATTTGGAGGAATGATATGGGAGTCTCCTCCACAATAGATCCCTCTCCAAAACGCCCTTGCAATTCAACACGACCCCCTGCAAGAAAATGTTATGGAAAATCCAAATAGAAAAGACTTTCCAATCTCCACACAAGAACATTCGGCAAACCTTCCAAGTATTTCTCAAAAATATTTTTATTATTGTCAAAATCCAAGAGCCAAAAGTCCCATTTACAAATGAGAGAGCATCTCAATATATAGATCTCTCTAATACAAAATCCCTAGCTCCAAAAGTATAGACAGCTATGATCAAAAGATGAGACAAAAAGATCAACGGTTAAGATAAGCCGGATACACCATACATAGATCACTCAATAAGGAGGGACGCACCCACTCAAAGACACATATGGGGGGAAGTGAGACATAACATGTGACTAGGAAGTCATAACATAGCACATGGTGGGGTTTAGGAGGTGAACATATCCTTCACTAGACACACCCCAAGGCACAATCATAAAATATAACCATGACTAGTGTCTAATTGTCATGTCCCCAATTTGGGCCTAAGGAAAATAGACCAAGGTCACCTAAGAAGAATTTAGAAAATTATTAATGGTGACAAATAAGGAGAAAATAATTATTGGCTAAGGGGAAGTAATAACTGCCCAAGGCATGGTTTCTGCTGTTCTATAGTATTTTTCTATGGTATGGACAAAAAGTAGATAATAGAACATGGTTTTCATTGGCCCATGGTATTTATCCATGGTATTGGAGACTTTTCAAGGATAAAAGGAGGCGGAGGCAAAGGGAAAAAAGAAGGCATGCTTGAATATTTGGAGATTTGTTCTTGAAACCGTCTAGGGGTTAGCCTAGAGTTTTCGTTTGGGGTTGGAAAACTCCATCCATCCATTCTGGTCTAGTTTCGGTGGTGTGACGGATCCACCCTAGCTGGACAAAGGGGGAGGATCCATTCAGGGTCTTCATTGGAGCTTCATCATCAGGGTTGGCATCACCTTTCAGGTTCTTGTTGAATGTATCTTGGTAGTTGATATCACAGCCATAGTTATTGTACTGTTTACTCTTTGTTAGCCATAATAAAGGTGCCAATATTATCTCGCCACTGTGATGTGTTATGGAATGTGTCTAAAGTGTTTGATGAAATGACTATGAGAATACATGTTGCTGGTGAAAGTTATAAATGTAAAATTGATTAATGTTGATAAATTCATAGATTTCGTGACCCACCGGAATTGGGAATATTACAGTGGTATCAGAGCTGGTTTTCTTGCCAGCCTGAGGGAAAATCAATAAGAAGTGGCGACTTGCTTGAGCCAATCGCTTGTGAAGACCAAGATCTCTTGTAGAATTCGATTTGTTTTTTTTGTTTTTTTTTATTTTGAGGCCCCAAGGTTGTTGGTAGAATCCGAGTTATACAGGATCGTCCTCATCTTGCCGACACCAAATCAAATTGAAGCAAAATCGAATTTTCTACTCTGGCCGTCATTGTGACGAAGGGCGAAATCCATTTTTTTGACAAAGCCGTGAGCTTGAGGCTGTAAAGTTGGTGTCTTCTTGAGGGACCAATTCCTCACTTGTTGCATTATTCCCTTGAGGTTTGCAGCCCTAGAAAGTCTGGAGAGGATCAAGTTCCCTTTTCGGGATTGTGATTATAGATGGGCTGACTCCTTTTGTTTGTGACTCGTGGAGCACCAGGGTAATCGCAAGGGCAGGATGCATATGAGGAAGGGCGTGTTCCTTGTGTGGAGGAGCCGATAGTTGGAGGAAGGGACGCTCTTTGGAGAGGATCGTGAGCCCTAGAGGTGGCCACGAGTGTGCAGAGAAACCAGAAAAGGAACCCGTGTAGCAAGGGGAGAGGACCGTAACCCTAAGGAGAAACAACAGCATCCTTGAGGAGAAGATTGAAACTGTCTCGTGGGAAGGACTCTAGAGGGCAGCGAATCATTTGAGAAGAAGTTGAACCTTTGACAAGAAGACCGTATCCCTTCTAGAGGTCGTAGCAGCTGCCGAAGGATATTTGGCATCATTCGGTATTATTTCAGTAGTATGAAGAGTGGGCATACTGAATTTATGAAGTGACGGCCAGCCTTGACCATCATCACCAAATAGTTTGTGGTTAACTTTCATTGGGAAAAGACCTCGTTCATAACCAAGTTTTCATTGTCTCTTAAACTCATGAGCATAGGGAAGAGATTTTCTCTCACTAAAGTGTTGTTCATCTTAAAAAGGACATTCTACAGTTCGTTTTCCATCTGCAAGATAGTGGCATCTACAGGAAGAATAACATCACTGTTTGCATTCTTTGGGGAAGCACTTGTATTGACTGGTGTCTCCATTTTACTTCTACAATCAAGCTACAAATTGGAGTGGCAAACTTCCGATTTGAATCTTAAAACACTTCAAGCTAAGGAAAATTGCACATTACAGCAGTATTCACACCAAGTGTTTGACGAAAGTCATCAGTTAGAAATCATTAACAATGGCAAAGAAGTTAGAGGCCACTCAACCTTCAGGAGTTGCAAAAGGGTTATAAGGTGTTAGTCCTATTACTTGCTCACAAATTCAGTACTCCAGACAGCGTGAGAAGCATAAATCTGTTGCTGCAGGAAGAAGTTGGGGACATTAGAGATACCAGCTTCAAACCCAGTCAAACATGATGTCTGTTCATCATTGGAAAGAGATAGACTTCACTATTTAAGCTACAGGATAAAGAAGAGGAGTCTGAATGTTGCTGGGGGTATCATATGTTGGGCCTACAACGTGTTGGGAAGACTCCCCTTCCCTTGTTGGATAGTCTATTCATCGTTGACGCAGTCAGATCGAAGGTCACCTTACAGTGAAATATTTTCAAGCTTGGTTGTTGTAACAGGTCAGAAAATTATTTAAAATCAGACATCCTTTGCATTCTCTGTTGGAAATAGTTACTCTTAGTGTCAATCTTTTAGTGTATGGGCTGGAATGTTTGTCAAATTATCACAGTCAAGCCCAAATCGCAGTCACATTACATCAGGCTTGAAACTCAGCGAGTTAAAGCAGATTGAAAAACAAGTAGTTTTCACAAGTCGTGCCAGCTGTAAGAGCCATGTCTTATTCAGATTCAGAGTATGAGCAGTATGAGGAAGAGTATTCTTTCTATGCCTCAGAGGTAAATGGTTTTAAACTGTATGATGGCAGCTATGTGGATGAGGAACCCTGTTACAGTATCTCTGCCCAATTCACACTTGGAGATGATGATGGTTACTCTTGTGACCACTTGTACAATGAATATGCAGACAGAGGGACCACACCACCAAGGAAAGATCCTTTGAAGGAAATAGCTTGGTGGAGGGAAACTTGCAAGACCTTGCCCCAACAGTATCAAGCATATGCTGTTACGATGAAGTCATACTCAGAAGTTCCTTTTGAATTTTTTGTGAATGCTTTGTTTGGGTATAAGCCCAAGAATGAAGATGGGGAGTTAGTGAAGAAAGGTCTATGCCCTTCTTGCAAGAGACCTTGGAGAGAAAATCATATATGCTTGGAGGAGCGAAATGAGGAGGCCAACACCAGTGCTGGGAAGGATAAGATCACAATCCTTACTGATGATGGTTATCAGCATAATGAAGCTATCACTTGTTCTATTGAGAATCAACCAGAGGCATCTCTCACTGAGAACATGGATCAAATAGCATCTACTAATGGATGCTATAGTGGAGGGGTACCTACTGATGGGTGCCGTGGAGAGACATTTACTGTTGAATGTCCATTCCTATATGTTGGTGACATAAAGGTTCCACTTGATGACACTACTGCAAGTACAAGTTCCCACGAGGCTAAAAAAGATGAAGATTTTGCAGTAGAGGAAGAGGACCTAGGATCAATATCACCATCACCACATGAGCTTCACGAGGTTGATCGTGTATTAGAGGAAGAGANGAGGCCGAAAAAGATGAAGATTTTGCAGTAGAGGAAGAGGACCTAGGATCAATATCACCATCACCACATGAGCTTCACGAGGTTGATCGTGTATTAGAGGAAGAGAAGGCTTCTTTTCATAAGCTTTCCCATTTTAAAGGGTCACTCGAGATGAATGACAAGAAGATTCAAGAGGCTCTAGCCATTCTCCAAGTCACTAGCGCACTTGTGTCCCAATTGGCTTGGAGAGATGATTCCCTAGGGGCACAAACTTCCAATGGAGTCATAGAGAAGATCCAGAAGGCAACATCAACAACTAAAGGTAATATCATGTGTTTGCTTTTTGATAGAAGTCATTTGATTAAGCTTGTTGAAACTTGAAATATTACATGAAGCCTCCATAAGAGATAATGAGGAAATTTGCAAGCTCAAACATGAATTGAATTCCACCCAAGATTGTCTGAAGGATGCTCAAGAAGCACTTCAAGAATCTAAGATCCAAAATGAGCAACTTCTTGAGGAGTTGCAAAGTTCACGGTATCCTTCCTATGTTTCTGATTTTTGTATGGATGATAGCAGAGAGATTCCTCATGGTGTGGTGAACCATGAGATTCAAACTGATTTGCAGATGTTTGAAGGGTTGAAAGATGAGCAAGTTGAATGCCAAACACTTGCCATGGATGAAAAAGAACACAAGTTGTCTCATAGTGCAAGTCTCGCACTCGTGGAAGAGGTACATGATCCTACACACATGGAACCTACCTTGGGGAGAAGTTTCTCATTTCTGGACTTAGAGGATGAGTTGGTCCATTACACTTCATCCTACACTGTTACTTCTTTCAGTTTTCATCCCAGTGAAGTTTGGGTGAAGGGGTTCTTTCTGTTAGTGCCACATGAGGAGTATGAGACTCCTACCCTTCATGATGATCCTATGTTATGTGCACCAATTCCTTTTGAGCAGCATTTACATCCATTGTTTTGTATCACTTCTACTCGTGGATGCACTTCCTTGGGCCACTTGGAGGCTCCTTCTTTGATTGATGGAGGTTCTTCATCCATTGCTTGGATAAGAGAACACATGATGAGACATCTTGATACATCTTATTCTTTCTTGCAACATTATGAGACATGGGATTCTCACCTATGTTATTGGATTAGATTTGATTGGTATCTTCATGATTGTGTGCTTTTGACACATGATGATTTTCTTGATTGGAGGTGCAAGCTTCTTGAGTGCTCTTTGATGGATGATCACTTCAGCCACATCGAGAGTGGCATATCTTTGTATCATTTCACTATGTTTCATTATGATGTATCTATATTAGTGATTATGATGTATGGGAGAATGCATAGTAGAACTTGGGATCCTGGCACCCCTCCCCATGATGTATTGTTTTGTACCACTCTATGTATTGATGGAATGCGCCAGTTATGGGATCCTGGCATTCCACACTTGGTTGGAAAAATTGGGAGGACATGGTACCCCTCCTACTTTGATGTTTTGTTTTGGGAGACCTTGTGCATGGTGGAGATGCACAAGCATTTGGACTTGGGCATCCCACATTCTAATTTGTATGTACTCACACTATGTATTGATGGGGTGCGCAAGTGTTGGGACCTTGGCATCCCATACTTGCGAGACTTGTTCTTGATGACATTTTACACTAGGAGAGTGAGCAAGCAGTGGGACCCAAGCATTGTTGATTATGGGAAGCTCATTGGGAACACATTTTGGTGTTGGCTTGAGGAAGCACACCTCGTCTCTTCTCCATGGGTTCATCTTTGCAGCAGTTTGTTATGGTTTCCTACATGCTTTTGGATGGACTTATGTTTTTCTTATAGGGTGTCATGATGACTTCCATGTGCCTCTAATGCATTGCATAGGAGAATATATATTGCACCTTGCATTTCTGAGGATCATTTGGAATCCTGGTATCATTGGTACTTAGTCTTCACATTAAGTGCATGGTTGATGGTGGAAGATTGATGATGTGATGGTATGGTTTCTCCATTGCTTGAGGACAAGCATATTTGGGAAGGGAGGACTGTCATGTCCCCAATTTGGGCCTAAGGAAAATAGACCAAGGTCACCTAAGAAGAATTTAGAAAATTATTAATGGTGACAAATAAGGAGAAAATAATTATTGGCTAAGGGGAAGTAATAATTGCCGAAGGCATGGTTTCTGCTATTCTATAGTATTTTTCTATGGTATGGGCAAAAAGTAGATAATAGAACATGGTTTTCATTGGCCCATGGTATTTATCCATGGTATTGGAGACTTTTCAAGGATAAAAGGAGGCGGAGGCAAAGGGAAAAAAAAGGCATGCTTGAATATTTGGAGATTTGTTCTTGAAACCGTCTAGGGGTTAGCCTAGAGTTTTCGTTTGGGGTTGGCAAACTCCATCCATCCATTCTGGTCTAGTTTCGATGGTGTGACGGATCCACCCTAGCTGGACAAAGGGGGAGGATCCATTCAGGGTCTTCAATGGAGCTTCATCATCCGGGTTGGCATCACCTTTCAGGTTCTTGTTGAATGTATCTTGGTAGTTGATATCACAGCCATAGTTATTGTACTGTTTACTCTTTGTTGGCCATAATAAAGGTGCCAATATTATCTCGCCATTGTGATGTGTTATGGAATGTGTCTAAAGTGTTTGATGAAATGACTATGAGAATACATGTTGCTGGTGAAAGTTATAAATGTAAAATTGATTAATGTTGATAAATTCATAGATTTCGTGACCCACCGAAATCGGGGATATTACACTAATGCACTAGGACTCATGTCCCAGACAACATAATAAAAAACCCCAAGTGATGTGAACTAGGACATGTGGACCCTGTTACCACCGAAGTTGTACTTGGTGGTTTTTTCAAGCAAGCCGGCGAAGTAGAACAAGTACACTTGTTCATGATCAGAGTTCTGAAGTTCGCCATGATTTTTCTGGGAGTCTTTTCAAAAAAAATTGTAACACATGTTCATACCCCATTGGGAAAATTATAAAATATGTCCTAGCATATAAATTTTTATAAAAGGCTCGGCTTCCCAGACTTAAGCATCAAGCTGACTAGCCCAAAGTGTTTTTTCCCTTGGTTATTATTGGTTGTTGAACAAACGACTAATAATTTCTAAGTTTTTCACTTACACCTCCAAAGTTGGGGTAGCCGTCTTAGTGGTTAGGCCTTCGGAGGTTATTAGAGCCTTCGTGTCAGTGTTTTTCAAGATGCTAGGCATTGAAATTGAGTCATATGGACATGTGCTAGGTCCCCCTAGAGTTTCGTCTTTTTCCGAGAAAATAATTTTTTTTCCGTTTTTTAAGCCATTTTTAATGGTTTAATTATAAAAATTCATAGTATAATAAAATTCAGATATGGAGTATGTTTCTAATGTGGGGACACTCGTTTTCACACTCAAAACGTCCTCTTTACCCCAAGGACCACTTTTCATCTCATTCCGGCAGCCGGAACAGCCCGTGGAGCATTATCCAGCTAAAAGTACATTAAGATTAGCATTTTAATGCTAAATTACGACATTTTGACACAAAATGACAAAGTTGAAAAAAGTCAAAATTCATTTAAAAGGGTGTGGAAATGACATGGCATGATGTCACCATAAAGCATGCAATCCTTTTCATATGAAGTTTGACTTTAAACTTTGGTTATTTTTTTATATGTGGTGAATGATAAGTTAAAGAGTGAGTGATGTCAACCTCTTCCTCTTCACGTCAAAACTATGAAGCTCGCGTGTGAGGTGGGGGAGGGGTCCACCCCATTCATTATTTAATTAATGGTTTGTTTAAACTAAACTTTGGTCTTCTCCTTTAAAATCTAGCGCATAACATATGGGTGACATCACCCTCACCTCTTCACGTCAACCTTGGAAGCTCGCGTGAGGTGGATGTGGGTGAGTGGACCCCATTCGTAAATGATCTTTGGTTGGAGCTTTAAGTTATTTCATTTTGAGGAGATCGCAAATGATATGGGTGACATCACCCACTTCCTACCAACCTTGCAAACTCACGTGTGTGGAGGAAGAACTCGCCAATTTGGTGTTGGTGAGTTGGCTGGGTGTGTTGGAAGTTAAGGTGAGTTAGGTGATTAGTGGGTGAAAGGTGTCAATCACCTCTTCAGTCCCCACCTCAATTCAACTCAGTGTGACTCCTCTTCAGCTCAGTTTAACTCAGATAACTCTGGGTTTATCTTCAGTGTTAGTAGTACCCCCCCTGGGTCATCTTGGCTAATTAAGCAGGCTCTCGGTTCATTGTTTCTGATGGTCAGAAAACTGGAGGCTCCACCCAAGCTTTGAAGCTTTGTACCAGTGAAGCACGACTCGGGAAGGACTCGCGGGTACTCGCGAGTCTACCCGAGTCAAACCCCAAAACGAGTAATCGTTTCAAACTCGGCCCAGACTCGCCAACTTGGCACAAACTCGTCTACTCGCCAATACTCGCGTGTACTCGGTAGAGACTCGGTCGGACTCGCCTGAAGTTGAAGTGGAATCCTGCAAATCCATCGCCGTTTCCATCCCCCTTCCGTTTTCCCTTTTATAATTCATGTTTGCTCTTCTTAACATCATTCTTTAATGATATGTGCACAGTGCAACTCTTCTCTTGCAATCCGCAGATCACTCACTTGCTTGGCTGTATGTCAGTGTGTTTGGTTGGGCTGGGTACAATGAGCTCCCGCCTTCTTTTCCTTGTTACGATGCTGCTTCTTAACTATAGTATTTATGCCCAGGGTTTTCCATCTTATAGAGATTGCGCTCCTTACACTATAGGTAGTTCCATTATCCAATATCATTTTGGACAATGTGGCCTTTTAGATGTGATTATTCAAAATTCAGAGTTTTGAAAATGTTTTTTAATTTTAATAATATAATTTTTTATATAAAAAGTTAATTTTAAAATTTTAAGTTGATTGAGATAAAATTTAATAAGTTTCCATATACCATAGAGTTTTGAAAATGTTTTTATAATATAATTTTTTGTTTTTATAATATAATTTTTTATATCAAAAGTTAAATGTTTTTATAATATAATTTTTTTTATATAGAAAGCTAATTTTTTGAAAATGTTTTTATAATATAATTGTTTATATAAAAGTTAAATGTTTTTATAATATAATTTTTTATATAGAAAGTTAATTTTATGTTGATTAAGATAAAATTACATAAGTATCATAGAGTTTTGAAAATGTTTTTATAATATAATTTTTTTATATA
Organism: Pseudotsuga menziesii; assembly: GCA_001517045.1. Classification (NCBI taxonomy): domain Eukaryota; kingdom Viridiplantae; phylum Streptophyta; class Pinopsida; order Pinales; family Pinaceae; genus Pseudotsuga; species Pseudotsuga menziesii. The sequence goes on from LPNX010401027.1 coordinate 58,424, forward strand.
AAAAGTTAATTTTATGTCGATTAAGATAAAATTACATAAGTTTCAATATAGTATATTTAGAATTTATTTGCTTAAATAATAAATATTAGTCTTAATGTCAATGGTGCTCCCACAAATACATTGGTATCTGGTATTAATATAAAGTGTGAATATGGTTATTGATGTACTTTCCTTATTTTTTGGCCTAAAATTTACCATATTTTAAGCTTTTTTCTATTTGCCGAGTCTGTCCCGAGTCTTTCCCGAGTCGACGAGTCATATGCCAACCGAGTCTTTGCCGAGTCCGAGTCGTGCAACATTGCTTTGTACTGTAATTATTTTTCTGATTAATAGAAAGACTTTGGAGGTCCATGGTGTGTTGCATTAGTCTGTGGATGAATATTGTCATTGGCATATGAGGTAACTGTATTGTTGCCTTTTTCTTTGCTTAATGTGGCAATCTATCTAGCCTTAAGATTGTTGGTAACATATAGGGTAAATGATTCTAGTTTGATTTCATTTACTATTCTTTGCTTATAAAGATCTAGGAGTAGAAGACTGTACTAGGTTGTCCTTATGCTCTCTCGATCTTCATTTGTTGAAATACTAGATTTGATCTCGTTTGTGCAAGTATTGTAAATGATGCAGGTTTCCTAGCTTGATTGGAGTGGATGATCTCGTTTGTGCAAATATTGTAAATGATGCAGGTTTCCTAGCTTGATTGGAGTGGATGATCTCGGTTGAATCTACCATTCTTCAAGCACTTTTAAGAAAGACAGTCCCTCCGCTTCCCACCACTGGATTCCTTAGATCTGGGCACTTTGCTTGAGCACTTCCTTCTTCCTTCTTTCCTTCACCTTTAAAATTAAACTTTATCTTTGGTTCCGGTTACTTTGTAAAATGCTTAAGTAAATTAGTTTATTTTACAAGATTATTCAAAGGCTGATTTATTTAAGTACATTGCTAGATCCTAATCTTAAAGCTTTACTCTGAGTAGATCTAGATTGATTAAGTTCTTAGGCTTATTATTTATCATTTAAGTGCTTAAATTTTTATGTTCTTAATGCTTTATTTGGCACATTTGGTGCATTCATTTCTATCGCCAAAACAAGGAGAAGTGCCGCCGGAAAATCAAGGATCTACGTTGTTCAAGGACCTCCCGAAGCACCATTCTTGATCTTGTCTTTTTCTAAAAACCTGTAAACCTTTGGATCCAAATCTGTAAGGACAATCGACATCCACCTCAAGCATTGTAAATATCATAATAAAATATTTTGAGTAGGCTCCTTTAGAGCCCACTCCCCATCCCCCTTGGGGGGTTTTGCGTTGGTGCATTTTTTTCATGTTTTTTGCTCTTGTTAGTGTAGTTTTGCTTTATAGATCAGTTTACTTTGTTATTTCAACTTTCAAATTCATTGCAAAGTAATACTAATACTTATCCCACGACTTCCTGAGTTACCCGAAAGGGGAAAGAGATGCGTGGTAGTATTAATTAGACAATTTGTTCTTTCTTTCAGTATTTATGTTTTATGTTACTTCGCATGTTAAAATTTACACCCCTTGCTCTCCAGACTAGGGCTTTTAACCTGAAAGAGATTCTTTGGGATTTAATAAAAAACACACTACAATTGGTAAAATCCTTAACATTTACAAAGGCTTCATTGTGTATGCTCTGTGGTTCGTCTGAACAGTTGGTTGCATCAAAAGCAACGTGGGTGACTACATTAATTAGTTGTCACACCCCAATTAACCTCCCCAAGCAAAAATCCAACGCCTCGATTTAATCCGTTGCAGTGGCAAAATCCACAAAGGAAGTGGGAACAACTGGGTAGCAACCTCGAGACACTGTTAGGCTACACCCTTGTTGGTGTAGGGTTGAACACGTCTCAGAGACTCCAACCAGCCCACATATTCCTTGGGGGGAGCCGCATCGGATAACGTTTTTTAACATACTCCTCGTACCTTCGTGTATATTTGGAGTTCCCTCTTCCCCATAAGTTAATCAACTCATCTAAACATTAATTTAAAATTGACCAAGAGCATTTGCAACACTCTCCTTTTCAGCAATACAACAACACTTTTTATCTGTGGACTCCATTTTGGCACTGGTTCTTTATTGTATACAAGCATCTGCTTTCATGTGCTTTGATATATCATAGATTGATTTTTATGCTATTGTGATTTAAATATTGTTGCAATATCTTGTGTTAGTATTTACTTTCATCAAACTCCTAAATAACTCAATCATAACCATTTCACTAAGCCTTAACAGCCTTAGCAACTAAATAGGGTCTACCCCCCTTGTCTTTGTTAGGAGTTGGCCTAAACGAAGGAGTCAAGAACAAGGTGACAGCCTTGACTCGAGACTTTCCCCCAAGGACACACCGAGTGGCTTGAAGATTCCTGCCACGTCCCCCCCTAGTGTGTGAAAGGCGGCAACAGACCCCAACGATGTTGCAGATGATGCCAGAGGGTGAAGAATACAACAACAATGTATCTCAAACCAATTTCATGCTATTTCCTTTCTCACTTAGCCAAACCGAATTCTTCATTAGCCATTTTCATTTATATTTTATGTCAAAATACTGCCTCGAAAAAATAAAAATGTTCATATCTCACTGTTGACTGAACCTGGGCATGAACTGAATGCACAAATAGAACTAGCATCATAGCAATATGGTAATATCAACTGGCTACACACCACGTGCCCTTGTGGCACCCTAGAAGAACCAAATAACCACTGAAAAGCATTTTAAAAACAATGTACTAAGGCAAACTGCTGCTAGATGATAAAATAATTCGGATATTAAGTACAAGTACCTAAACTGAAAACTAAGTGCACCAATGGACTTAGAATGTCTAAATCTACTAGGAATGAGTACTCATACACCATATGTCCATCAAATATACATCAAAAGGCCCATCCATACCAGAATAATAATAACAATAATAAGGCTTGTAAATGTTGATAACCATAAAAATAATGCAAGCCACCATAATAAATCACCATCTGAAACATGAATACATCTAATGGATATTTATAAGCCATGAATAATCAGCATCAACCACTGTAGGCCAAACTCATCCCAGCCCCTGTTGTTGACTTGGTCAAACTAGGTTGAGCAGGTCAAAGATGATCAAAATAATGACCCAAATGAAAATCTTTGATGTTGCAAGGTACAAAATGGATAAAGCATGCTTCATTATCTATGTTAGCAGCAAGACTAAAGTACAAGTGGCTTTTACTGGCGATTATAAGCACAATATATCAATAATAGATCCAGATCAAAACAATCAGTTGTTATAAACAAAAGCCTCAATTGTATACTCATCATAGACCTGGCCATTTTGCTAGTCAAGGGTGAAGGTGGTAAAACAAGGTTAGGCTAAGGGGAATGACTTGACACTCGACACTGTGAACATCTTGACTGAAGACAAAGGAGATCCACACAACACAAAAGCTATTATAGATGAACACTAGGGAATGGTGGTGTCTCACAAATGGGTGGAAATATGAGAATGTTTCAACTAGACTTTAGACAAGGAACCATTATTTGCATTTAATTCACAATCAACTTTGCACACATTAAGATTTTACATTTACACTTTAAAATTTTAATTAACTAGCCATCCCCCAAGAGCAGGTGCCCTGAATAGCCTGGCGGGCCTCAAATAATGACTCGGTATGACCTCCATTGCCCGCCATCATCCATAGGTGCGATGGAGTGACCACCCTGTTTCCCTGTGAGGGAAAACGGCCTCACATCATACAAAGGATGAGTACTCGTCTCTTGGAAACTAGCTGACTTTTAAGCTTTGTTTGCAGTAGTGTTTAAAAACACTGTTTTTGTTGACCAAGCATCCAGTTTGTTAGATTTTTAACATTTAAGCTATATGATCTTAGGATCTTATTTGAGAGAATAACAAGCACAGCAATCAATCACAAGAGACAATGAACACAAAGATTTTCCTCAGGGAAACCATAAAGGAGAAAACCCCGCAACTTCCTCAAAGATAGAATCAGCACCAAAAGTAAAACCCAAAGACAGTAAGATGATCTCCCAACAGTAGTAGTCTCTGTCTCTCTTGTCCCGACTTCTTCTGTCTCTCTCAGTTATGCGCTACAACTGAGTGTGAGTGATTGTATTAAATAGAGAGGCTCCCTCTCTATTTATACTAATTCCCAACTTGACAATAACTCACTAGGGCCAACTTCTCTAGGAGAGTCTAATAACCCTAGGGCCCCACAACTGTGGGAACTTTAACCCTTGATCATAAGGAGGGTTACACTCTATGACTTTACATGACTTGTTTACATTATTGAATCTCCCGATAGGAACATCGGGGCATGACATGACTCAATTACATTACAGATACATCCCGATATAAACATCGAGGTACAATACATAAGATATACAAGTGAATACATTCCGAAGTTACAAATACATCAACACATTTAAGTTTTGATGCCTTGGTGTCTAAAAACACTTTTGGTTAGGACTACTTGTGTTCAAAACCTAGAGAAAGACAATCCCTGTGATGAAAATCACATAAACCAACACCGAAACACATATAAACATGGAGATCTATTCCAACATAGAGGTTAAGGTGGGGGAAATCCTCCATGTCACTAGTCAAGATACAAGTCAAGGTTAAACCACATACGGAGGGTCACGGATGGAAGACGGAAGTGAATAATGATGCCAAGACTAGCAAGCCAAGTCCCTAAAGGGAAATGACCAAGTCCATACTAACAACAAGGCATGACCAATGAGTATACACAAGAACCTCTTGAGTAAAGCCACCAGATCAATTTTACTCTAGATCTCAATAAAACCAGATAAGATATCGCCAATGCACAACCACTATCAACCAAGTCTAGCTACTAAAATAGATAAAAGAGCAAAACTAAAATCCACATGTACATATCCATATATCACCTGGGTCATATGCCTGCATCTGATCTGAACAACTGAAAAGCACTGGAACACTGCTATTGTATATCATGGGCCCTATCAACATCTCTACTCTGGAAAATGAAGAATGGTTAACTCAATCATCAAATCTGGGGTCATGAGACTCAGTCATGGCATGAAACTAATAGTCTGTATGCTCTGGGTCCTGTTGCCGCCTAATACACACTTTATGACCCAGGAAAGTCACAACCTGCTATGTGTGTCCTTGGGGGCAAGTGAGAGCTGGGGACCACTGTCACCACAGTCCGCAACTCCTCCGTTTAGGCAAGATCCC